>PVJA010039534.1:0-19126 GCA_004027025.1 Myocastor coypus | reverse complement strand
CGGGGCCTGGCAGGATGGCTCAGTGGTCTAAAGCGCCTGCTTAGGAAAGCTTGGGCAGCTTCAGGGACTGCGGTTCGATCCCCGGCACCACATGCTGCGCCAGCCCTGCCCTCAGGGCGGGCTGAGCCGGCCATAAAAATGAGTGAATAAACAAAGGTTCTGAAACAAGAAAATAAATAAATAAATAAATAAATAAATAAAAGATCAAAACGCTGAAAAAAAAAAAGATCAAAACTCTGAGCAACTGATTTAGGGATAACAATATGCAAGACATCAACCATTGTTACCCTCCTATTATCTTGTTTTGAAATTTTGTTTGTGGTTTTTTTTTTTTTTTGTCTTTTTGAGACAGGGTCTTGCTATGCAGTTCAGGCTGGCCTTGAGCTCACTTTTGTAGCCCAGGCTGGTCTCGAACTCGCACCAATCCTCCTGCCTCAGCCTCCCAAGTGCTGGGATTACAGGCATGCGCCACCACGCTCAGCTCCTGTTTGTGTTTTTTTCTTTTCTTTCTTTCTTTTTTTCTTTTTGTCTGAGACAGGGTTTTACTATGCAGTTCAGGCTGTCCTTGAGCTTACTTTTATGGCCCAGGCTGGTCTCAAACTCCCACTGATCCTCCTGCCTCAGCCTCTCAAATACTGGGATTACTGGCGTGCGTCACCACACCTGGCTTGTTTGTGCTTTTTTCTCAAAAAAAAAAAAAAAGTCAAAATATGCTGGGGAGATACCTCCAGGGCACAAGTGCCTGCTTGGCAAGTGTAAGGTCCTGAGTTTGATCCCCAGTTCTGCAAAATAAAATAAAATAAAATAACAAGTCAAAAGTGAAATAGGCAGGAGTCAGGAATGCAGCTCACAGGTGGAGTGTCTACCTAGTATGAAGTAGCACCCTATCTCCACTACACTGATACACTGAGAGGGAGAGAGAGAGAGAGAGAGAGAGAGAGAGAGAGAGAGAGAGAGAGAGAGAGAGAGAGAGAGAGAGAGAACAACTGCATAATGCTTCTCTGACAAGGTGACACTCTGAATGAGACCAGAAGGATGAGAAGGAGCCTAGGCAGGGAGCTATAACCCAGGCTGAGGACGCGTGGAGGTAGGAGAGATTGAGGGTCTCTCAGCTACTGGGCAGTGCATGCTAAAGAGAGGGCCATGAGTGAGAGCAGAGAGTGAGTGAGGCCCAGGTGAGATCACAGCTGAGCCTGTACTGTAAGGGCTGTGCTTCTACTGGGAGCAGTACGAGCCCCTTGGAGGCTTGGAGAAGGGGATTATATCCGTTAGCTTTGCAGCACAATAAACCATTCCAAGTCTGAGTGATTTACTTTTTTCTTTTTCTTTTTCCTTTTTTTTTTTTTTTTTTTGTCTTTTTGAGACAGGGTCTCACTGTACAGTTCAGGCTGGCCTTGAGCTCACTTTTGTAGCCCAGGCTGGTCTCTAACTCGCACCGATCCTCCTGCCTCAGCCTCCTGAGTGCTGGGATTACAGGTGTGCGCCACCACGCGTGGCTAGGTCTGAGTGATTTAAAAGAACCATTTTTGATTCACTATTAGTGGCTCAGCAGTGTGGGCGTGGCTTGTCTGGGGCTTGTCTGCCCCAGTTGGAGTGACTGACCTGTTGCGTGGTGCAGCCTGGCCCATACAAGCAATGGAGCTATCTACCCAGCACCCAAGCCAGGCTCCTTCAGACAGTGGTGGGCTCAAGGTGACCAAGAGTGGCTGGAGCTCAAACACCAAAGGTCCAAACCCTCTGCCAACCTCTGCCGCAGTTACTATTACTCAAGTCCCATGGGGCTACAGCAAGTAACCTGGGAGAGCCCAGATTAAAGAGCCAGGTCAGCCTCCTGGGGCAGAGACTTCGGAGAAGGGGAGGGGCCTAGAGAGATGCACAGAGACCCGAGGCTTTGGACCGGCACAGAGGGCTACAATGGAGATTGGTCTTGGGATGGGCTCGTATCATCAGTGGGGTAAGGGAAGGCAGAGGCACGTGCCTGGGCTTTGCAGGTTTCGTGGTGCTGACTGAGGGATCCTTGTCTGAAGGCAGCTATTTTCTGAATGAAGGAGGAGGTGATGTCATCAGCTAATAGGGTTTGAGCAGCAACCTGGATTGTTGGTGCTTATTCTGGGGTGTACACCATGCCCCAGCTGCCTCGTCTCTCCTCACTGTGTGGTTTTTCTTTGCTGTCCAATCTCTAAACTGCAGGGCTCCAGGGCTTGAGTGTGGTCCCATTCTCAAGCATGTATGCTTGCTCCCTTGCTGACATCATGCATTCTGCAGCTGGGAGAGGCCAGGTCTTTGTCCTGCCCCTCCTCCTGGAGATCAGCTCCCCAGTACCTCAGAGTCCTTTCATCATCACCAGGGGCACCTCCCTGCCTGCAGTACCTCTCCTTCATCATTATGCTTCTGTTGCCAAACCTCAGGTCTGGTTCAACCCAATGCACGGTCCACTCAGCAACTGCACCTCTGACCATAAGCTGGCCCTGAGTATGGCTAGGAGGACTCCCTTGGAACTTGTGAAACTAGCCTCAGGTGCTCTTCATGCAGACTCAGCCTCCCCCATCCCTTTCCAGGTAACTCCTTTGTCCTTCACCTCCTAACACTTCCCCAGTCTCCTCTCTCAACTGATCTCTTTCTTTGTGCATCACTGAGAAGATCAAAGCATCAGCAAGAGGTCTCCATAACTATCCACCATTGGTCATAGTATCTATACACTATCTTACAATCCTAAAATGCATCTTTGTTAAATCATGCCTTGATGTCCCTGCATTTGGAATGTTTCTTACAACCAATAGTGTACTTCTCTGTCGTGTTTTTGGGTGGGCGTCTTACATCTAGTGGCAACTTAAGTGGAATGACACACAGTAGTGTGTATTGCCTTGTACCAAGGGTGAGCTGTCCTTGAGACAGCGAACACCAGTCCCTTCAGTAGTACACAAGATCCCATCCATGCTCCGCCACTCAAGGACATGTCAGGGATTCTTGCTACTTTTTCCTACAGCATTGTTTCCCCTTCTCCGATGGATCATGTCCACCAACACGCTTCTTTATTTGACCCAACTTATAAACCATCTCTTGATCTAGCTCACGCTGTTGGCCTAGCCTTCCCACTCTAGCAAAATGCCTTGAAAGAGTTATCTTTGCTCACCATCTGCAACTTCTCTGCTCCCTTTCGTTCTTGAACTCCTTCCAACCAAGCTTACATTGTCAGCATCCTATTCCAGTGGCTCTTGTCAAGGTCACCAGTCATTAAATGCAATCGCAGCAGGCTGCTTCCAAGCCTTAGCTATCAAGAGTCACGTTGCTATAGGCATGGGTGTGCATGTATCATAATAATATAACGTCTTTAATTCTTTCAGGAAGATAACTAGAAGGGGAAGAGCCAATTGTACTTTCTCTGTTGGTTGCTTCCTTTGCTGAGCAGAAACTTTTAATTCTACACAATGCAGTTTGTTGATTCTTTATGCTATTTCTTGTGCAACTGGGGTTCTGTTCAGAAAGTCCTTACCTGTCCCTGCATCTCCAAGAGTTTTACCTACCTTAGCTTCCAGCCGAGTGCCTTTGTTTTAATACCTAGGCCTATGATTCATTTGGATTTTATTTTGGGGCATAGTGGAAGATTTTATTTCAGGACAAGATTCAATCTTCTGTATATATATTTAACCAGTTTTCCTAGTGTCATTTGTTAAGGAGACTATCTTTCCTTAGTATGTTTTTGGTCCCCTTGTCAAAGATCAGATGGCAGATGTGCTCAGAATTCATTCTCTCTCTCTCTCTCTCTCTCTCTCTCTCTCTCTCTCTCTCTCTCTCTCTCTCTCTCCTCCTCCTCCACCTCTTCCTCCTTCTTTTATGAGACAGGATCTCATTTTGTAGCCCAGGCTGACCCTGAACTCACTATGTATCCTATGCTGCGCTTGAACTCATGGCAATCCTCTTGCTTCCAGCTCCTAAGTGCTGGATTATAGGCATGTACCACCATGCCCAGCGCTGAGATTGTTTCTATATCCTCTTTTTTCATTTCTTTTCTTTTTCTTTTTTCTTTTTCTTTTCTTTTCTTTCTTTCTTTCTTTTTTTTTTCTTTTTGAGACAGGGTCTCACTATGCAGTTCAAGCTGGCCTTGAGCTCACTTTTGTAGCCCAGGCTGGTCTTGAACTTGCACTGATCCTCCTGCCTCAGCTCCCCAAGTGCTGGGATTACAGGTGTGCGCCACCATGCCCAGCCCTATATCCTCTGTTCTGCTCCACTGATCCACAGGTCTGTTTTTGTGCCAGCACCATGTAATTTTTATCAGGTAGCTTTGTAATATAACTTGAAATCTCCATTATAACACCTCCTTCTTTGTTTTTATTGGCTAAGATTATTGTTTTTGCTATTTTAGGTCTCTTCTGGCTCCATATGAATTTTTTTTTTTTTCTGTACTTAGGACAGGGTCTACCAGGTCTATAGGGTCTCACTATGTAGATCAGACTCATAGTGATTCTCCTGTTTTCAGCCTCCCAAGCACTGAGATTACAGGTCCATATGAATTTTAGGATTTTTTTTCTACTTCTGTGAGGAATGCTTTGGATATTTTAACTTTCTGCATAGCTTTACTCCAGAGGGGCTCGGTCCTTCTCATGCCTTCCTCATGGCAGCCAGCACATTTCTCAGCTCCTCACACTTCCTCTTAGCTTGGATGTGCGTTCCCATTCCTTTCTTGATGAACTTGAGGGCGTGTTTGTCCTTGGAGATCCTGAGCAGCCCTATGGTGAGCTGCTGGTAGGAGCTGCTGGTAGGGGGTGAAGTCACACATCTCCTGGATCATGTCCTGCACGTACTTGGTATGTTTGGTGAGGCATTCACCTTGGTTTGCTCACATTCTTAGTCACCTTGTGGCCCTTGTTGTTGTGGCCATGGGATAGAGGAGAGCCATAGCTATTATTCTTCAATGGTTGCTGTTGCTTTTGGCATTTTGATTAAGACGTAGATAGATAGATAGATAGATATTAAATATATAAGTATACATTTCCATCATATATATATATATACATATATATACATATATATATATATACATATATATACATATATATATATATATATATATATATGGGCCAGGGAGATAGCTCTGTGGCATAAGTGCTTGCCTGGCAAATGCAAGGTCATGAGTTCAAACCCTGGTCTCACACACACACACACACAATATATATATATATATATATATATATATATATATATATATATATATATATATATATGGTGCTGCTGGTATAGCCATTTTTATCATATACCTATTACATATTGTATATATATAATATATTATATAATACATATTATATATATCTGGTTCTACCTATCTAGTATCTATCCCTGAATATCTTCCTATTCAGAAATATCTATTTTTTATGTCCTCTTTGATCTTTTCAGTGTGCTGTAATATTCATTATAGAGATCTTTCACTTCCTTGAATACATTTCTTGTTTTAAAATTTTTATTTTATTTTATTTAAACTTTATTTATTTATTTATGTTATGGCTGGCTCGTGATGCCCTAGGGGTGGGGCTGATGTAGCATGTGGTGCTGGGGATCAAACCTGTGGTTGCCTAAGGTTGCCTAAGCAGGCACATTAGGCTGCCGAGCCATCTCACCAGCACCTTCCTTGGTTAAATTAATTCCTAAGTACTTTATTTTTCTTAAAGCTATTATGAGTGGCATTGTTCTCTTAATTTCTTTATCACTGGATTCATTATTGCTAGACAGAAAATCTGATTTTTGTGTGCTAATGTTGTGTGTTGCTACTTTGCCAGATGTATCAGTTCTAGGAGTCTTTTGGTGGAATTTTTGGGTTTTCTATGTAAAGGATCATGTCATCTGCAAATAATGATAATTTGACTTCTTCTCTTCCTATACAAATATCTTTTGTCCCTGCAGCAACCCCACAAGGTTGCTGTGGCTAACCTTTTGAATACTATATTGAACAGGAGTGGTGAGAATGGACATCCTTGTCTTGTTTCTGATTTTAGAGGAAAGGCTTTCAGTTGTTCCCCATTTAATATGATGCTGGCAGTAGGTTTATCATAAGCAGCTTTTATCAGATGGAGATAAGATCCCTCTATATGTATTTTTTAGTGGTTTTATCATGAATTGATGTCAACAGCTTTTTCTGCATCTATTAAGATGATCATGTTTCTTTTCCTGTCACTTCTGTTTATGTGGCTTATTACACTTATTGATTTGCATATGTTGAGTCATCCTTGGCTCTGTGGGATGCAGCCTAGATGGCCATTATGTATGCATTTTTTAAATATATATATTATGGTTGGCACAGCATGTGGTGCTGGAGATTGAATCACAGTCCCTGAAGGGGCCTAAGTTTGCCTAAGCAGGCGCTTTAAACCACTGAGCTCTCTTGCCAGCCCATATGTATGAGATGCTTGATGATTTCTTGCATTGTTTGCCAGTATTTTTTTTTTTTTTTTGTCTTTTTTGAGACAGGGTCTTGCTATGCAGTTCAGGCTGGCCTTGAGCTCACTTTTGTAGCCCAGGCTGGTCTCGACCTCATACCAATCCTCCTGCCTCAGCCTCCCATGTGCTGGGATTACAGGTGTGAGCCACCACACCCAGCTTGTTTGCCAGTATTTTTGTGTCTGTGTGCATTATAGAGATTGGCTTGTTGTTTTCTTTTTCAGTTGGGTCCTTTGTCCGGTTTTGGAATCATATAGTAATGCTAGCTTCCAGGAATAATTTAGAAGTAATTCTTGCCTTCAATTTCATCAAAGAGTTTGAGGAGTATTAGCATTAGATCTTCCTTGAAGTGATTGTAGAGTACAGTGGTGAATCTATCAGGTCCTGGGCTCTTGTTAGGCGATAAATTGTTTTTGTTTGTTTTAATTACTGTTCATTTCATTTTTGTTTCTTTTTTAAGAAAATACTTAGGGGCCTGGGGAGATAGCTCTGTGGCACAAGTGCCTGCCTGGCAAGCACAAGGTTGTGAGTTCAAACGCTGATCCCACCAAAGAGAGAGAGAGAGAGGGGCCCTGGCAGGATGGCTCAGTGGTCTAAAGCACCTGCTTAGGAAAGCTTGGGCAGCTTTAGCGACCGCGGTTCGATCCCCAGCACCACATGTTGTGCCAGCCTTGCCCTTAGGGTAGGCTGAGCCGGCCATAAAAATAAATAAACAAACAAACAAAAGCTCTGAAACAAGAAAAAAATAAAAATAAAATAATTCTAAGAGAGAGAGAGAGAGAGAGAGAGAGAGAGAGAGAGAGAGAGAGAGAGAGAAATACCTGATACTGGCAGGGGGAAGCAGAATAGGCTGGAGGGGTGCATGCCTGTAATCCCAGCAGTTGGGAGATTAAGGCAAGGAAACTAACATTAGTTCAAGGCCAGCCTGGATTACATAGTAAATTCAAGCCCAACCTGGACCATACAGCAAGATGCAATTGTTTTTTGATTGTTTGTTTATTTGAAAAAGAACAAGCTGGGCTGGTGAGATAACTCAGCAGTCTAAAGCACCTGCTTAGGCAAGCTTAGGCAACCACAGGGACCACAGTTTGATCCCCGGCACCACATGCTGCACCAGCCCCAACTCCAGGACAGGCTGAGGTGGCTATAATATAAAGTAAAAAAAGAACAAGCCTTGGGCAGCAGAGTCCAGGTGAAACATAACAGCATTTGTTTCTGTTATGCTTACTTTCATTTATGGGAAATTATATTAATTAATTAATTTATTTTTGTCTTTTTGAGACAGGGTCTCGCTATGCAGTTCAGGCTGGCCTTGAACTCACTTTTGTAGCCCAGGCTGGTCTTGAACTCACAGCGATCCTCCTGCCTCAGCCTCCCGAGTGCTGGGATTACAGGCATGCGCCACCATGCCCAGCTCCCTGTCCTCTTTAATGCCTCTCTGCCATGTGTCACTCGCTCTCTCTTGGATCCAGCTAATTATAATCTAAACTCACTACAAACTATGAGCTAAATAAGACTTTCCCACTTTAACTTTGAGTGTTATTTTGTCTTAGCAAGAAGAGAATAGTGACTAAGACATTTTTATGCCAGAAATGGGATTGTTGTTGTGATATTGTCTGACCATGTGGCTGAAGAGCCTTTGGACCTGGCTTGTGGGAAGGAGAGGAATTAGGAAAGATTTGGAGATGCCAGCTAAAAAAGTAGAGCTAGAATACCTTAGACTTACTGTATGAGAGACTGGTCAGGGCTCAGATCTTAAAAGGCTGATAAAACTAATCCTGCCAATAAAGACCAGGCTTAGGAAGCTTCTGCCAGGAAGCTGCAATGGCTATTGGTCTCTAGATGATCTTAAGGGTAGCAGACTAATCCTGCCAAGAAACATTTTAAGGCAGTCTAATGTTATGGTCATGGCATGGCTGCAGCTGGAGGCTTTTAGCCAGACTTACTTGAGAATCAAGAGCAAAGCCGGGTGTGGTGGCACACGCCGTAATCCCAGCACTTGGGAGGCTGAGGCAGAAGGATCAGTGTGGGTCTGAGACCAGCCTGGGCTACAAAAGTGAACTCAAGGCCAGCTTAAACTGCATAATGAGTCTCTATCTCAAAAAGACAAACAAACAAACAAAAAATAGCAAAGAGCCCAGCAGAACAACTTAAAATGTGTTAAGAGGGCTGGCCAGATAGCTCAGCAAGTTAAAGCACCTGTTTAGTCAGACACAAGATCTGGGAGCTCAGTCCCTGGCCTTGGTGCTGATCTTGCCCCCAGGATGCACTGAGAGGAAAACTGAGACTGGGTATGGTGGTGAACACCTGTAATCCCAGCGCTTGGGAGGCAGAAAACAGGAGAATCACTATGACTCCAGTCTCCGTAGTGAGACCCTGTAGACCCTGTGCTAAATAAATAAATAAATAAATAAATAAATAAATAAATAAAATGTTTTTACTTTGGCCAGAAAAAAACCTCCAATAAAGCTACAGACTACAAAGATAGAACAGAAGAAATCTTGAGTACCAAAAAGAAACAGAAAAATAAAATGGAGCCTGAGGGCATTCTAAAAACAAAAGAACTACCCTTTTGTACAGGCTTAAAATTACAAAAGTAAAAGACTTCGCTTTGAAAAGAGAGCCCCAGAACACCATGTTCTAGAATGGCAGCAACCTAGGGAAGCTGTTCCTCAAGATTTGGCTCTCAGGCACTTGTCCCCTACAACCAAGGGGAAAGGAAGCCTAGCCACTGCTCCAGCTGGTGGCAGGGCTTGGCAGCATCCATGGGATGTTGGCTTTAGGTGCATGCAAAACCCAAGAGCTGTGAGTGCAAAAGGCTTGCATAGATTTCAGGAAAAAAAAAGGCCTGGGAGGGCTGGCAGTGTGCTGCAGGGAGGGCAGCATATAATGCTGTGAATATAAAACCAAAGGTGCAGTGGAGACCCCAAAAGTTAGATTATTGAATCTAACTTTAATAATCTCATTGGAGTGAGATTATTAAATCACTCCAATGACTGGCCTAGTGTCCCCCTAAGCCCTGGTAGCCTAGGTATAGGAGGGGCAGACAAACGCTGCTGGAGTCCCTCCCAGTGGGCACCCTCAGCTGTTCTCTGCCAAGTGCCACTTTGCTTTGGAGCCAGCTGATTATAAACTATAACCGCTACAGACTGTGGGCTACATAACCCTTTCCCCTTTGACTTTGGTACCAGATATTTTGTGTCAGCAAAGAGGGAGAAATAACTAAGACAGAAAGAGAATTCAGCCGGGCGTAGTGGCTCACGCCTGTAATCCCAGCACTCGGGAGGCTGAGGCAGGAGGATTGGTGCGAGTTCGAGACCAGCCTGGGCTACAAAAGTAAGCGCAGGACCAGCCTCAACTGCATAGCGAGACCCTGTCTCAAAAAGACAAAAAAAAAAAAAAAAAAGAGAAAGAGAATTCATGGTGGCACTAAGGCTTTGGCCTAAAGGGCAGGGCTGCCACTTCTGAGGCAGGGATGGGCGTGGGTAGGTGTATCAGTTACTTTTTGCTCGTTGCTGGGACAAATACCCGACACTCAAAATGAAGGAAGGAAAGGTTTATTTAGCTCACAATTTGTGGAGGTTTCAGTCCATATTCGGCTGGCCCAAGGCTGAGTGGAACAGAGCAGAGAGCATCCAGTTCATGGCGGTGGAACAGCAACAAAATGGCGGCAGAGGTAGCCAACCAAACACGGCAGCACAGAAACAGCAACAGCCCGAGTCTGTCTCTCTGTCTCTTTATATTACATTCAGGCTCTCTGCCTTAGCCCCCACCTTAGGCTACACCCATAATCCCAGGGATCATGGATCAAGTCTGAAACTCTAGTAGTCTCTGGTCAATGACTACATAAGGCTTTGGGGGGACAACTAGACATAAACCATAACAGTAGGTTGGGGTGAAATCTCAAATTGTGTCTTGGACATGATCAGATCTTAAACTCAGAGTGGACGCACAAGAAGACCTGTCAAAGAGACAGCTGGTTATGTGGGACTGAAGTAAAGACATGTGTCTGCACTTCCAAAGCCAGAGGCTTAGGGATGTGGCTCAGAGGCAGAGCACTTGTGTAGCCTAGGAGATGCTCTACGTTCCATCCCCAGCAACAAGGCGGGAGAGAGCAGCCGGTTTAAGGAAAAGAAGAATAGAGATAATACATAAAAGGTATGGCGAAAAGTGGTACAGGGGTAGAGGGTGCAGGGTTAATTTGGGTATAGATATAAATGGCCCTTGGGAACACTGGCAGGCAGACGAGAGAAAAGTAGGTGAGTGGCATCTCTCTCCTTCCTCTGTAGGGAAGAAATGCGAGCTGTGGCTCTGTGGCTGTGCCTTCACCCTGGCAGATGTCCTCCTGGGGGCCACCCTACACCGCCTCAAGTTCCTGGGACTGTCTAAGAAATACTGGGAAGACGGCAGCCGGCCCAACCTGCAGTCCTTCTTTGAGAGGGTGCAGAGACGCTTTGCCTTCCGGAAAGTCCTCGGAGACATCCACACAACCCTGCTGTCCGCTGTGATCCCCAATGCCTTCCGGCTGGTCAAACGGAAACCCCCATCATTCTTTGGGGCATCCTTCCTTATGGGCTCCCTGGGTGGGATGGGCTATTTTGCCTACTGGTACCTCAAGAAAAAATACATCTAGAGCCAGGCCCAGGGCCTGCTGTCGACTCCCGGTGTCTCTGTGCTGTGTGATTCCCAGTGACCTCTCAGTAACTCACTGTCCCATGAACAGTGGATGGCACCCCCCCCCTTGTTCTGAGTAATTCTATCGTCAGTGTGAAAACCTTCCATAGTTTAGAAGTACACGTCGCCAATGCTATGACTTGAGGCCACGGCTCTACTAGAAGAGAGAGAGTGTGAGACAGCGAGGGAAACAAACAAAATATGAATGCCTTTCCTTTGCATTCAAGGTCTCAAGACGGAACTGTGAGGACTGGTTAGGATCTGAGGTGAGTCCCAGGATGTTCCACCCACCAGGGCTCAGGTTCTGGGAGGTGCCGGGGCTCAGAGGGCCTGACCCCTCGCCTCCCCTTCCCTCTTGCCAGGGAACTTTTCCACAGGACAAAGCCAACACCAAGACTCAACTCTTCTAACCGGTACCTCCAGCTGGGGCTGAAGAGCCAGAGGCCCCTGAAGATCAGAAGGGGCTTCATTCTTCTCCTGGACATAAACTGAGATGGCACTGGCTCAAGCCAAGGCAGTGATAACCCTAAATCTGGCTATGGCTGGGACTGACACCATGAGCGCATCTCTCCCTCCCCTCCTGATGAGGCTGGTATGCTGCTCGGTTTGGCTCTTCCACAGAAACCCCAAAGGCAGCAACCATCATCCACTTCCTCTTGAGTTGAGTTTTCCCACTCTGTGAGGTGGGACTTTCAGCAAAAGCCATGTTGACCTTCTCTGAGAAGATCAATCCCAGCTCAAGTGCAGGGGTGGGATCCTCTTCACCTCCTTTCACACCCACCTTTCCCATTATTCAGGGGGCTCCCTCATGCTGTATGCACGGAGTCTCTGCAACCACGCTGCCCCTTTGGTCAGCTCTCACTTTCCTGTGCCTTTTGCATGCTGGGAAAGGATCTGGGTATCACTGCTGCTCATGCTTAGAAACCAGTGAAAGCCCCCAATAAAGCATCCAGGAGGAGCAATTGCTTTTCATTTCTAAAGCTGTGTTACCCACGCAGCTCTCATTTCCAAAGTTGGGGCCAGAAGGCTCGGGACGTAAGGTTTGAGAACTGGGGCTTGAGAAGAGCAAGCTGCAGTACAATCAGGTCTGCAAGTGCTGGAGTTGGCCCGCTTCTGGGTAGACTTTCCAAAGCTCTCATCTGGACACAAACCCACCTCACTTGGACAGTGTTTCCCAGTTCACAGAGTTTATTCACCACCACTTGCTTACACAGACCTTCAGGGGTTACCCAGGGCAGATGCCTTTTTTCCTGAATTTCCAAGTAGGAAAAATGTTAAAATATCTAGCACATATTAAACCTGAAATGAACCAGTAATTTGTGGAATATAAAGCATAGCTTTACTCTTTTTTTTTTTTTTTTGAATGTGTACATGTTTTCACCAAAGTAAAAAATAGCCAGGGCCAAAGTAGGGCAAGGGTGGAACTTGGAGATGATGCTCTCTGACGGGGACCCACTGGGCTCCCCAAACATCTGTGCAGACTCTTGCCATGCCTAATCCAAGCACATCCAAGAGCACTTGTCCTGACAGGATACATCACCCTTGTGGAGTGAGGACCTGCTTACTCGCTCTCCCAAAGTGGGGCTCGCAAAGCCCCATCAGCCAGTTAACTCTCTTAGCAGGAGGTGAGTTCTTATTGCTCCTCAGTTCCACGGATTAGTTGTACTTCAAGTATGATATACAGATTAAATTGAAATGTAGCCAGTGCCAGCATCCCGTCTATTCAGTCAGTACGTTCACACACAGCGACAAAGTAGACAAACTGCTTGGCAGCTACCTTCGCTTCCTGAAATTGATCTCGAGGCCATTTATGGGATTCCTAATCTTGCTTTTTTCCCCTGCCTTTACTACACTGCTTTTGCCTCAGATAGTACCTCCCCAGGCTGAGGTAGTTTAACTGGTAAAATGACTTTGATATAGGTGGTCCTTGGGTTGCTGGAATTTTCTACTAATTTTTTACTGAGATAAGAAGAACTATGGGGCAGAGAATACTATTTTCATGAATAATCCTTTTTTATGTATTCAACACAGGGTGTATAGCATCTCACTACACAGGTCAGACTCATAGTGAGCCTCCTCTTTACAGCCTCCCAAGTGCTGGGATTACAGGCACACACCACCATACCCAGTCTCAATCACAGGCTCAGTGTGCCCTGGGGGGAGGGCCAGCATAGCTTGGGGTGCTAGGAATTGAACCTCAGCCCCTGTGCTCTGCCTAAGCAGGCACTTTAATTCACTGAGCTACCTGGCTGGCCCTTATGAATAGTCTTTCATGCTACCCACTTTATAGGAGTGACCCTTGTCCCCTTGGAAATAGGGATCAATGTGCCCCAGCCAGCAGAGTTGCCTACTTCTTTGCCAGTACTTTCAATGGTATGAACTGGTCAACATGGTCAAGCAGCAAGTCTAAACCTCAAATTCAGTGGAAGCACTGATACATTTGATAAGAGCCATTTCCCCTTTAGTAACTATAATCTCAGAGTTTCAGGGTTGGGCAGCAACAGTTTTAAGGATGAGTCAGTGCATGTAATGGAATAGTTATATCCCCTCCCACCTCAGCACTGCTGGACCTGTGAGAGAAAGAACTGGCTGGTTCAAAGCACAGAATAGCCTGCTCCTCTGGGCAGCAGTCCAACACTATAGTTTCTTCCCTCTGGCACTGTAAGAAATGCCTCGGTGGCCCATTTCACCGGCCTGGCAAGTCTAGCTGCTGCTAGATAAGAGTATATGATAAGATTAGAAAAGTGCACAGGTATAATCACACTGCTTCATTTCTTTTGCTGCAATATCAACCTCTTGTTCAGCACAACATAAGGTAGAATGCTAAGACTGGAACCAAGGTATTCAGGAGTGCATGCATGCAGTCATCAGAGAAGGCAAACCCACAGACAGTAAGTACTTCCCTCTCCACAATGGAAGCAGTTCAGTATAACCAACCTGCCATTTAAATGGTTACTGCTTATGGTGAATGGTGTCATAGCAGGAACTCTAGGGAAGTTGCCTACTCAACTAAATTAGGTAAATTGGTTATAACTACGTTTTATAACTATATAATATTTATAATTATAGCTCATTTACTATGGTGCAATTGTGTATGAACCTATTAGACAAGTAGTTAGTGGCTAGGGAAAAAGCATGACTGACGTCCACAGAAAATGGTTTGTTTGTTGGTTTACTGGCACTTTTTCAGCACCTTTTGTGGAATATTGACTTGATGATGATCACTGTCCCATTCAGTGCCCCTGATAGAGGCCCTTCACATGGGTTGCCCTACAGACTTTGTGGATGAGAATGCCAGTCTTATTCTTTCCATGGTCTGGATCATCTAGTCAAACCATCCATTCTACGCCCATGGGTAGGCTCTCTATCTTGGTGAAGTGAACAACCATATGTACTGCTGCAAACTTTGCTCACTGAAGAGATTTACCTTTGCAGAGTCCTCCAGGCTCTGAGCTCTGTCCTCCTGCATCAGCTGATTACAGGAACTTCCCCCCGCCCCAGGAGACTTTAGGTGTGGACTGAGGATGAGGCAGCAATCCAGCAGAAGAGAGGACACTGTCTGCAAACGTCACTTGTACTTGATAAAATCCTGCTGTACACATTCCA
The DNA here is from genome assembly GCA_004027025.1 of Myocastor coypus. Taxonomy (NCBI): domain Eukaryota; kingdom Metazoa; phylum Chordata; class Mammalia; order Rodentia; family Myocastoridae; genus Myocastor; species Myocastor coypus. Next base: position 4,417 of record PVJA010039534.1, on the reverse strand, counting down.
CGCGCCGAGCTGGGTGGCCTGAGAGATCAGAGGACACCCAGTTCATGACAGAGAGCTCCAATCACACAACAGTCACTTAGTGTCTCATGGCCAGGTGTTCAGTCTCTATCAGGATCCATTAGCAAGTCAGATGCTACCTCGCAAAAGGGCAATCATTATTTGCAGAAGATGACATGACTTTATTCTGTGTACTAGTGGGAGGCACTGAGATTTTTCTACTAGGGATAGCTGGAAGCTCTGAAGGCAATGTGAATACCACTGGATCTACTGGGTCATAATTGCTCAATTGACAAAGTATCTTATATGGTGGCCTAAGATGGTCTGAGACCCATTCAAACCGGGCAGCCCTGTGGGTTATTTAGTAAATGGTTTGGAACAGCACACACAAATGTTTGTATGTTGCTTCCCAAATCTAAAGAAGGTCATCAATTTTGTCTTTTTCCTTTTAGTGGTGGCACAATAACTTGTCTTTTATTTTGAGGGGATGTCTTAAACCTCCAAAGGATGTTTTAACTATTTCAGGGAGATTACTATTTTGGGAACCCAAGGATGCTACATGTTGGTGTCTTCTATCTTCTATCTCCTGGAGCAAACGTGAAGACAGAAGAGTAGGATCCTTGGCAGCTGGCAGATGAGGAGAATACATTCACAAACTCTCCCAAGCGCCTACCCTGGGGCAAAGTCTAAGTAGGACCTAGTCCCCAGCCCCAGGGAGCCTCCAGCCTTATTGCTGAAGGAGAGAGCAATATTGTCTGCAATCCAAGAGGACTCTAAGGCACATGCCTGTAATTCCAGCACTTGAGAAGCTGAGGCAGGAGGACTGTCACGAGTTTGAGGCCAGCCTGGGCTACAAAGCAAGTTCAAAATCATCCTGAATGACACAGACACAGCAAAACAGTGTGTGTGTGTGTGTGTGTGTGTGTGTGTGTGTGTGTGTGTGTGTGTAAGAGAAAGACAGACAGACAGACACAGACAGAGACACAGAGACAGATGCAGAGAGACAGAGAGGCAGAACTGTAGCAGTAGGCCTGGAAGCACATGTGCCCAGAGTGAGAAGTGAAGGTTTTTCCTCGTTGACCAGCAGGAAGCGCGCGGGGGGGGGGGGGGGGCAGTCTGCTGGTACTACTGAGACTAAGACCCTTGGCAAAGCCAGAGAAACTGCTTCAGTTCGAGGCAGAGAAGGTTTTCATCTGTCCAAAGAGCTTGTTGCTCTTCTTGGAACCTGCAGAAGGACTGCAGCACAACTGAGCTGCATCTTCACCAACTGCCCAGCATGCTGCAGTTTTCCCAAGAGCATCTGCACAGAGACAGCAACCAGATCTGGAGAGGTGGAAAGAAAGTAAGTGGGATACAGGGGTTAAAGATACAGAACGGTTGAAGCCGGGCGTGGTGGCTCACGCCTGTAATCCCAGCACTCGGGAGGCTGAGGCAGGAGGATCAGTGTGAGTTGAGACCAGCCTGGGCTACAAAAGTGAGCTCAAGGCCAACCTGAACTGCATAGCGAGACCCTGTTTCAAAAAGACCAAAAAAAAAAAAAAAAAAAAAAAAAAAAAAAAAAAAAAAAAAAAAAAAAAAAAAAAAAAAAAAAGATACAGAACAGTTGAGGCAGGAGGACAGCTGGGAGTTTGAGACCAGCCTGGGCTACACAGTGAGTTCCAGGACAGCGTCTGGATTATGTAGTGAAGGGAAAAAAAGAAGAATATAAAATTGTTAGGGTGAATGCTGAACTGTTTTATTTTCTTTCTTTCTTTCTTTCTTTCTTTATTTTTGTGGGACTGGGGTTTGAACTCACAACCTTGCACTTGCCAGACAGAATCTTGTACCACAGAACTATCTCCCCAGCCCCAGTGCTGAGCTGTGTTAATAAAAAGATATCCCAAGACCTGGAAGAGTGAAGGTTCAGTTACCTTCCACTAACAAGGTGAGAGGGAAAGACTGGCATAATCTACCCCTTTGGCTCCACTTTGTACTGCCCTGCCTTCACCAGTAGGGTTAAAGTTCAGCCAGGGGCAGGGGTGTGGAGAGCACTAGCCCAGCACATATGAGGTCTTGGCTTCTGTACCCAGTGCTCCTTCACTAGCAGAGCAGGAGCAGGAGCAGGAGCAGGAGCAGGAGCAGGAGCAGAGCAGAGCAAAACACAACACAGCACCCCATGAAACCTTGTCAAGGGAAGCCAGGGTTGATGTGATGTGATGAGGAAAGGAGAGTGGGGAGCAACGTGAAGTGTAGACTCGGAAGAATGCCAAGTCACCTCTGCTTGCACTTAAGAAAGAACTTAGTGACAGGCTGGGGTCCGGGGACGAGGCTCAGTGGCAGAGTCCTTGCAGGGTGCAAAAGACTCCAGACCTGCGCTACAGCCTGGGGACATGGCTTTCTCCATTCAGTGCCATATGTGTCACTTTAAACTGAAAATCTGAGCACAGTTTTGTGGGCTATTTTTCTTTTGCTAAGTTACAGTAATAGAGGCACACGAGGACCTACTGTGTGCTCCAGGAACCTTAATATCATCCCTCCCATGCAAAAGGCCTTGTCCTAAGCACTCTGCAAGTCCCAATTTATTTAATCCCCACAATCTTGTTAAGCAGGTTCTGTTTCCTGTTTTATAGATGAGGAGACTGAAGCACAGAGAGGTTAAGGAATTCACTCAAGGACGCAAAGCCAATGTGCATGGCAGAGCCAAGATGTGAATCCAGTCAGTCTGTGTCCATCTTTTCACTCCTTAGCTTCCCTAAGTGCTTCATTAACTCCTCTCTGCCTGAGCTGTGACACTGCTGAGGCAGACTGGGGAACTCTGCCTTTGACGCAGTTGGGAACAGCTTGCTCAGTTGTCTGTACTCACTGAAGGGAGGTCCATGTCTCAGACCTAATGCTGCGCCCACTGCCTAGCACCGAGACTGGCACGCTGTGTATTCCTCAGCTACTGTGCCAGTGACCGTGGGCCAAAGTGTGGCACTAGGAACGCTGCCTTACATTCTGGAAACATGCTGGGTCTGACCCGGTTGAGGACACACAGCATATGCCTGCCTCTTTCCGCCTCTAGACTCCACGCCAGAGATAGTATCACTCCTTCTTTGTAGGGACCGGGTCAGGTTACTAGAATTTCTGTGACTGACTGGCATGCAGGTTCTTGGCAATCTTTCATTTTATAGGCAAGTGTAACAAAATCTTCCTGGATGCTTGCACATGCAAACCGCTACACTGAGACTGTTGGGTCTGCACATTTGCTTTCTGGATATCAGCAGGTCACCGTGTGAGCAGGTGGTATCAGAGGGTGCTTCCTGCTGCTGTGACGGGGTGTGAATGGTGACGCTGTGCAGCACCAACCGATTCTAATACGGGAGCCAAGGAGCTTTCAACAGACACTACCTGGGGTAGGGCTGGGGGAATCAGGTGAGATTGGCAAGGGAGAGGGCGATAAAAGGCACAAGCAGCTGTCACAGCTGACGGCCTCCAGGGCCAGATTACCTGCCAGGGGGACCTTGCCCCAGAGAACTCTGCCACTGCTCTTCAGCCTTCCTTTTGTGGGCTTTTCCTCTCCTCTGTGTGGCAGCTAGCTCAGCCCTCGGGATCATAAGACAGAGGAAGAAAGTAAGGCATGCTAAATAGATACGTGAGCCTGCCAACATATGTTTACACACTTCAGAACAGATGGTGATACCCTTGTGTGGGGGCTCCAGAGAATATCACAAATCACAGAAAACCTGCTGCACTGCCGGCCCTTAGAGATGAAGTTGAAAATGATTGTGGATGGTCCTGGGACATAGCTCAGAGGCACAAGCGCCTGCCTGGCAAACACAAGGTCCCGAGTTTGATTCCCAGTATTTTTATTTTATTTATTTATTTATTTATTTATTTATTTATTTATTTATTTATTCACTCATTTTTTATGGCTGGCTCAGCCCACCCAGAGGGCAGGGCTGGTGCAGCATATGGTGCCGGGGATCGAACCTTGGTCCCTGCAGCCACCCAAGCTTTCCTAAGCAGGCGCTTTAGACCACTGAGCCATCCTGCCGGGCCCCTCCCAGTATTAAAAAGAAAGAAAATGCATGCGCAGCAATCTCAACAACCAATGTTGTCAAAGCAGCCTTCTGTCATATTAATAAACGTCTGGAAGCTCATGGCCACCACTCTAAGCACCTCTTGTAATGGCAGAGGCAAAAGGTAACATGTATTAATCGCATGGTGTCTCAATACATTTAGCACTAAAATATTTATACAAGTTTTTCTTTTATTGAAATATGTATACACTTTTTGGTAGACTCTTTAGATATCAGGACTTAGACAGAGAGAAACAGAGAGAAAAAAACAGAAAGAGACACACATAGAGATTGTTAGGCCAAGAAGTGAAATTCCAGCTACAACATATCCCATGTGTAACAAGTAACTCAAGAAAGAATTGCTTACTTTCTTTTCTTTT
>PVJA010039533.1:0-19100 GCA_004027025.1 Myocastor coypus | reverse complement strand
TGTACTCTGTAGAACGATTGTGAGGACAATATGCAATATGTCAACTTTCAAAGAAAAGAAAGGGGAAAAGAAAAAAAAAAGTAATGTTGATTTAGAAGGGTTAATGTTTAATTGTTTGATCAATCTTATATACCTATATGTATTAATCTAAACTGATCTGATGATGAAAATATGTAATATAACCCGTGTTAAATTTAAAGAATAAAAAATATATAAAAAAAAGAATTTTATTTATTTTTATTCTTTCTTGTTTCAGAACATTTGTTTGTTTGTTTATTTATTTTGGTGGCCGGCTCAGCCTGCCCTGCGGGCAGGGCTGGGGCAGCAGGTGGTGCCGAGGATCCAACCGCTGTCCCTGCAGCCACCCAAGCTTTCCTAAGCAGGCGCCCTAGACTGCTGAGCCATCCTGCCAGGCCCCTCCTCTTTCTTTTAACCAACAAACCTAAAAATAGCTGATATACAAAACAAAACCAACACACAGACCAATACAGTATTTCCCATTTCTTGGGTTCTTATTTTCCCAATGTTTTTCTTTTCTGGTATTCTACTTGTCTGGTATTCTACTTGTCTCATCTTAAGAAATATTAGCCTTTTCATCACTGTGACCCAGCTTTTCAAGTACTGACATTAGCATGCTATCTACAAAACAGTTCAGGCCTAGAGTCACATTATATTTTTAGAAATTGATACACATCAGTGCCTGTCCTTGGACAGTTAAAGGGACTTGGGCTGTTTCTTCTTTCTGTCTTATTTAGAGCATCAGTATGAAATCATCTTTTTTTGCTTTAAGCTTTCATCCACTCAATAGTGTAAATTAGGTAAAACATCTAAGAAAATCTAGTACTCCAGTTCACTTGTTGACGCTTATCTGCCATTAGTGAAATATGAACTCCACTGTCATTTCAAGGAGATACTATTTAGAGAACAGGTTCTGAGGAGTCAAGTGTTTCAGACCCAAGGACTATGTATCCTCTGAATACAGATGGATTATATTGCAGAGGGAAAAAACCACATGAGGTTCAACTCGTGTGCAGAAAACAAGCCAAATTCTAGACGAGAAGAAAACAAAATCCACCCTTAAGCTTTACTTGAGGCGTGTTTCTTTTTCTTCTTTTTCAAATGAAATAAATCTACCCCTGTGGGTCATCTTATAAAATTTCCCAAACAAATCAACTAAATTCATAATTAAGAGCAAAAATATGGTGCTAATATTTAATAGGCAAAACAGCTTCCTTTTCTTTAGTTTAATACTTTCATGTGTTAAAGCGCTGTTGTTTGTGTTTTTATGAGTTTGGTTTCTAAGTTTTTTGAAAATACACATTCGAGGGCTTTGTAAACAGTCCCATTTTCAGAAAGCATCATCCTTTTTACTTTTTGCTATATATCCAAACACATAAAATTATTATTTATTTCTGTGGTTAGAACACCTTCATGTTTAACCAAGGGACTCTTAAACCAATGGAAAAAAAAACCTGGATTTGTTTTAATAAATTGATTTTTATTAAAGCTGCTTTTCCTTGAGTTTTGGCTTGACAACATTCCTTTAGAATGACTTAGTCCAGCTGTGTGTGGTGGGTGAAATAAAGGGCAGCCTTACCTAATAGGAAAAATCCATTGTACATACACTAAGGTGTTAGACTTCTCAAGATTTCTGCTTCAGGAAAATAAAACTCATGAAAGGAACTAATCTCAAGGATAAAAATTAATTTTCACAAAACTTCTTTGAAAGGTCTATGTTAGAAAGTTCTAGACAAATTGTTAGGTGACCTAGGTTCTAATCATGAGTGTTTGGATTTAGCCAACTCCTTTGACCTGACTGGACCCTACATTCCCATCTATAAAATGAATAGTATAATATTTGTCTTTCCTACTCCACAAAATTATTGTGAAGGTAAAATAGGAAAACAGATGTGAAGCTTCCCTAGAGAAATATATAAAATGTGCAGATATTAATACTGATTCTCTTTGGCCCTTGTAGGGGTCAAAAATTCATCAAGTCCCATCTTATTCCCCTTAAAAGGAAGAAGTTTGTTTTCTGAAGGTTAGAAAACATCCAAATGAATTACTCATTCTTAGGTACAAGATAATATAAAAACCAAATTGCTAGTTTCATTTTACCAAAATTCAAAAAGTCACTTTCTACACTCTCTTATTTTTTAAGTCTATCCATTTTTAAACTTTGGAGCAAATATATACTTGAATATTTTCTTGCACTTTCTCTAGGTTCACTTACACGTCCTCCTCCTCTTAATTCTTCTCCTCCCAGAGGTTTACCATCTTTTCCATTTTAGTTGTTTTCTATGTCTGTCAATATTCCCAAGCCCTACTATCCATTCTAACTCTTAACCAAAATCCTTTAATACTATAGGGATCATGTGTTTAAGGAGCTGATTTATTTTTCTGTCTACCTCAGAAAAGAAATATCTACAAAATTTGGCCTGTCAATACAGATATGTTGTAGAATATAAAATTGAAACAAAGAAACAAAAAAGAATCACACTCTCAAAGTTTAGAAGCTATCTGATTGTTTTAGCATCAAATTTAATTAAAATATTATGTACAAACACTATTTGATTAATTTATCTCAGACACACTGACTTGATATTTCCTCAAACTGTCCAAAAGCATTAGCTCAGCCAATGACCTGATGTGTAGGGCAGTGATGAAAAGCCAGCTTTTCCATCCATAGGTCAGCAAAGAGAAACTCACAGAGAAATGCATGACTTCAGAATGAGTGAAGTGCTATTATCATTGTTCTGTATTTGTTCTCTAGATCACCTGATGTCAAGACCTCATCTTACTGTATAAAAAAGCGGACTTTTAAATTTAGGAATTCTGTAATGGTCACACCATTAAATATGATGTCACTGTATTTCTGAGAGCGTGTTTAAAATTTTCAATCACTTTCTTCTCATAGACTGATACATTGAAAATTGTCTTGCAAAGTTATTTATGCTCTGTCTTGTTACACATAAAGTTCACATATTATACACAATTTCTCAAAACTTATTTAGATATATATTTAGATTTTTAAATATTGATTATACACTAGAACTCATACTGACCACAAAATATATCTAATAAGTAATTCAAATAATTTTCTTTAATTATGACACAAAAGTATTTTACTTTACATTAAAATATCACGTTACATGACTGTAAACTTCATATCATCATGAATTCTATCTTGTTTATATAAAGGAGACTAAGAGAACCACTTAAAAATCTCTACTTCCTGCTTTTTTTACCCTTTAAGTCTTTGTTTTTTATTTGAGGTTTAATATAGTAGGAATATCTATTACTAAATTATCTGAAAGAATTTCATCAGCAAAGGCAATCTTAAATAAATATTAGGCATTATCATTTATTTATCCTAAATAAGACCTAATGTAACACATACAATATGCTATCCATACTTATTCCTTTAAGCAATCCAACAAGTTATCAAATTTAAGCTAGAATGACTATAAATAAGATACTTTAGAAACTCTAAAAAACAAATTTCATAATACATACAAAGGACCCAGATGGTGTAAGTGTATGTGAGTGTATATGTGCTTGTAGGTGCATGTGTGTGCATGTGTGTATGTATGTGGGGACTGTCAGGCTGCAATGAAATCTCTGGTCAAGACAGCGAAAGAAAAAGAAACAAAGAGGTACGCCTATTTCTGATAATTTAGCTTGCATGCAGGTAGTCTCATAATACCATGTGCTCCTAACAGTTTTAATAGCATTCAGATTATCCTTATATGCTCTCAGATGTTGTATGTTGGCATACAGCCTCAGTCTGGCCTTACATTCTTCTTGGTATCACAAAGAGTTAGAATCCTGAAAGATGTATTTCTCAGATTGCTGAAAAATGGTAGGAGGGTGAGTCTCATCTATCAGATGCTTGCAAGATTCTAGAAGTGAAAAAAAAAAAAGTGATATGATTAGAACTGCAGTTCCACAGAGCAGTGGTAGGGGACTGTAGTGTCAATGCTTTCTGTGGGTCTAGCATGGCAGCAGGCATCTCCTACTCAGTGACAATGACGGTGAGATCAGTGCATTAGGATAACTGTATTCAGCACTTGTGTCTCCCCGGAGATATGAGCCATTTCCTAATCTATATAGAAAAACTTGCCTATAATTGTTCTTTTAGCTCTTCTTACATATTTTGCTGTGCAAAATACCTTTTGGTTTGAAGTTCCTTGAATGGAGTCTATTGACTTAACTATACAGGGTGTTTTTTTTTAAATATATATATATTATAAAATCATCTTCAAAAAAATAGTGCCGCTTTACTTTGCATCTAGAAAGGTCAGATTAGGTAGTCTTTTAGCACAAATGAGACTTTTAACTTCATTAGAAAGGATTGCGTCCTGGGTCCTCACTGGCCGAGAAGAGCTAAGGCCAAAACACTGGCTATCCTTGTAGCCCTTCTTTATCTCTAATATTTTGGTCAGCAAACTTAAGTTGTTAACTCTCCAGAAGAGAAGTTTAATGGTATTATTCTCTATAGCATAGGCACTTGAACTTAACATCATTATGTAACTGAAAATCAAATGCCTTAAACACAAGATGAAAAAGGTATTTTCCATCAATCGTTGACATTCTAAACTTTAAATCCTAATAGAATATAAAAGAAAGTAATTACACATTTTTACACAGAAATTAAGGAGTTTAACCATTTACAAAATTGTAGTGGAACACTCCTATGGAATTCTTTTCTTGTCTTTTATTCCCTTTTATTACTATATTTATTTTATTTTTTTATTATTTTTATTTTTATTTTTTTATTTTTTATTATTACTATTTTTAAAGACAAACATTTACTTGAGAGAAAGTATAGCAATAACTGATAATGAAATTAGAAGGAATATACTTCAGGAGACCACAATGATAGATATTCCTAGCATGGTATTAGTATTACAGCTAGCTATCCTCTGTGTAGTTGCTTAGGTCACAGATATCAGCATATGTAGATAGTCAGGGTGAGAATTCTACCAATTAATTGCTAGTTTCAAAAACCTGTTGGAGATCCTAGGACTTATATCTTAACCATCTTGTGTATGTAAATGCATCATTTTACCCCTGCCAGTTATAGCGAAAAGCTACTGATATTATGGATCATTAGACTATATATACAACTACTTTCTCTTAGTTCAATGAGAAGATTTTTGCTAATAGTGTTTAGACAAGATATCATGTCTGCATCTTATATTCTGAACAACAACTATGAGGATAACAATATGTAATGTATTAATTATTGTATCTGTCCTACTAAACTGTTGTGAAACTGTCTCATTGTTATTTCTTTCATTAATAGTAATAAAAATAAATACATTTTTAAGAAGTTTTCTATGTCAGATATGTTTGAAAAACTTCTCATTTCCCTTTCAGCTTTATTTTTTTTAACATACAAGTATTAAGTGATGTGTGCTGTTTTATTGGTAGAGGGAGAGACAGTGTGCTCAATGCTAAGTATTTCCTTTAGCAAAAGCACACATCAACTCTTCCTCTCCCAGAGATCTCTAAAAGTACATAATCATTCCTCCTCTCCATTCTTTCTATTTTTCTTGTTTCTTACACACCATTGGTCTTTCATCTTCCTAGATTTTTATACTGTTGGGTAGCAATATACCCAATTCCTCCACAAATTGGGATCATGGCTAGTGTGGTCCTGATATGCCCACCATTACCTGGTCTTCCAGTTGGTTCTTGAGCTACCTTTATCGTGCACAACCTTAGATGTAGCTTGCCCCTCAACCTCCTTACCAAGTCATACCCTCCCAAATGAGTCCTCAATCCTTTGCAGATTCATATTTTAATCCTTGTCTGAACTTTCATCCTAAGATCCACTCTCTACAGAAAGCAGTGCCTCCAACAGCTCTTTATAAAGCCACTTGTTGCAAACATTTTGCTCATCAGGTGACCAAAATTCTTCCCATCATGTGAATGTTTGTCATACCACCCACATTCTATTTCCAGCTACTGCTTTCTGGCTACTATTTCAGTTATCATCCATGGATAATCCCATAGCATATGTCTAGTTGTGCAGGTAGATCAAGGCTCAGGATTGCCTGGATTTCTTTATCAGGAGAACATAAACCAGTAATTCAACAAACCTTAGTAGAATATAGATGCAAATACCAAACACAGTCTTAACAAATGGTATCTTAACTCCAAGAGACTTTAGGGAAATTCATGACATTTTCCATTCCTGTTTCTTGTATGTCATTCAACTTTCCCAAATCAAGTTTTCATTTCTTGAACACCTTTCTCAAGTCACAGAGCTACCAGATTTTGAGTCGTTTAATTATAAAATGGAAGTATCACCTGGTGTTGTTTGTAAATGTTTAACTACAATATTACTTGAAACTACACTAATTTGTTGAGTTTAACTGTTCAGCATTGAGATTGTTCACACCAGGACCAATCTGATAAGCAATTTAATGTCAGTGATTAGAATTTTGCTATCATACTTCTTCCTCTTGGAGGACCGTTCAGCTTGGCCCCTGGACACTTCTGAATACATCACCAAAATGCTTCATAACTTTCCTCAGCTTGCAGGGCCTAGGACATTGAAGTTAGGTAATTAAGCATATATGTTTGCTGTTGATTAGGAGCCCAGTGTGCTCTCAATTGCACCCAGCCACCTTTTCCTGTTATCTTAGAACAGTGACCTGTTCCTCTCTCTTTTCCCAGCCAACAGGAAATAACAGCATTCCAAACTGAACTCTCTTTTACGATATTCTGCACTAGTAAAGCTAAATTTTAATAGAGTCAACTGAATATGGATCAAAACTTTCTTTGAGTCAAAATAAACCTTTCCTGCTCTACTATGTTTATTATAGGTAATCTCAGTTATTTGTCATAGTATTGGAATCTAACATATTAACCATATTAATGTGTTAAGATTCCTATTAGTTACACCAATTTGCATCCTATTATATGGAGTAAGATAAAGTAAAAAAAAAAAAACTAGAATGAGTCAAGAAAGATATTTAAATGCAGCATACACAAATATAAAGCAGTCATAAAATGTCCCACTAGAGAAATATAACCTTAAAACATTTCCATTTTTAACTTAGATTTACCAACGACATTTTGACCAATATTTTAACAAAAATATAAGAGACAAAGCATAAGTGGTTGTAAGCAATTTTAATCAAACTATATGATACAACAAAATATGAGTAATTATGAAGAATAGCCAAAGACTTCAACATGCAAAGAATAAAATTTGTTACCTAATCAAATCTCAATTCAGAATTATGGAAGAAAAGCAAATTCATACCTCCACCCAGTGATCTCAATGGGACCTCCAAATAATGCAGGAAGAAGAAACTGATTTGGGTGGATGACCTCCAATAGGGAACTTCCAAATGATTTAAGGGAAAAATGATCCTCAGCCTGAAAAGTACCTGGGATGAGTTCATGTTCTCTAAAACAAAAAAATTAATTTTAGGAACAAATGGAGGTTATAAGCAGAATAGATTTATTGGGGGAAAACTCCTGTCCAAGAGAGAAATGTGGGGGAGGGTTCTGAGCAGCTTTGCAAGAGACAGACATCCCATGCAGTGGTCCAGACCTTAAGACAAAAGAATAAGGAAATGCAGCCATATACTTCCATAAGGATGTATATCAAGGATTGATGTCCTAAATGGGTATCAGTCACCTTAAAAGAGCTTAAATAAGTCAGGAACCCAACCCAAACAGCAAGAACCCTTATTCTGTATTCATGCCCACTTGCTACATCACTTACTTCACAATTTGATCCTGATTTAATCAATCTTACCTGAGCAATGGCGCTTGTAATCTCAGTGGTTGACAACAGTTTTGTCCTGCTGCAAGCCCACTTAAGTGAGTTCCAGTGGTTTTCATCTTAGGCCTTATCACATGGTTTTACTCTATAAGATCCCTAAAAAAGAAAATTTCCTGGATAACTCGCTAAGGCCCCCTTTGTGTTCCTATCTTGGACAGAAGCTTTCTTTCCCAATAAATATTCTACTCAAAAAAAAAAAAAAAAAAAAAAAAGATGTTTATCCTCTGGCCAAATAGCTCAGAGGACTAAAGTACCTACTTAGGAAGCTGCAGTGGCTGAGATTCAATCCCTGGAGTGTTCTGCTGGCTTGCTGAGATAGCAATTGAGACTATGGTAGTGCAAGCCTGTAATCCCTGCACCTGGGAGGCTGAAATCAGGAGAATTACTGAGTCTCATCTACATAGTGAGACCCTGTAGACCCTTTACTAAATACATTATAAATAAATAAATAAATAAATAAATAAATAAATAAAATGTAGTTGATCATCTTATCCAGTCTACTACGGTAATAAACACAAGTTTTTCAGTTTCTTTAATGTCCGATTATTTTTTCTTTCTCAAAAGGAATTAGGAAATTTTGAGGCTGTAGGAACAAAGTCTACACCCTTATAGACTGATATCAAGATGTCTATGTCAAGCTTTTCTCTATTCTGTAATCCAAGTGCACCAGAGAATTTTATGAGACCTAAATATGAGTGACTCTTTGCTCCAGTGTTCTTCATTTTATTAATAAATTGTTCTGAATATATATCCAAAAAATAAATTGACCTTTTAAAATGGAATCTCTGGCTGTTCGCTTAAAAGTCTTAGTGAGCTAAAAAGGGGCACACAAAGTTGTCAGATTGTGAGGAGTAGGATGGTGAGCAAAGCCACAGTAAAAGCAGCGCCAACTAAACAGCACAGCATTATACACCAGAAGCTTAGAATGTCATAGACCAGATACTTCAAATACCTTTGTATTTATAAAGCATATTAATAAACTTATGCAGTAATATGCAGTACAGGTTTGACCTTTCTTCCTCAAATGGTGCTACTGAGTCTTCCATTCCCACATGATCATTAGTCAGCCATTATTCTCTAATAATGTTTTGATATATTTATCAAAACTTTGATTACCCCAATGCCTGTGCTCTATTTTCTACAATAGCTATAACCTGCAGTACTTAAATCTTAGTATACACTTAATGAGTATATTGCAGCATTTAATAAAGAAGAAAAAACAGACATGGTGATTCATAATCCATGCCTCTGACCTCTGCAATTTTGTAAGTTGAAGCAGGAGGATCAAAAATTCAGGCTCAACCTAGTCAATTTACTTATTTTTCAGGATTTTGTTGCAAAACAATAATAAAAAGAGACTGAGATGTACCTCGGTGAAAAGGCCTTGAGTTCATTCCCCAGTGAAAACAAACAAATTCCCCTTGTAAAATAATAAGCTGAAGAAAAAAGAGAGAAAATCAGAGTGTAACTCATGCTGAAATAGAAACTGAATAGAACTCAGATCAAAGAAGAGGCTACCACAGCCATGGCGAGCAAGCTGTAGAAGTTAACGCCAAAAAATTCAACTCATAACTCTCTCAGGTAGCCAACATGAAAGTATTAGCAAAAGTCACTTTTTTTTTTTTACAAGAGGGAAATATTTTCTATATAAATATATGTTGCATTGGTCCTCCAAAATTTGCAGAGGTCACATTCCTAGAGCACATGTGAATTATCAAAACCCCAAAATTTCAGATATATTTAAAGCATACCTATAAATGTCTATTTTTATAGTTTACATGCTAATTATACTCTTTCCTAGTACATGATTTAATTAATCAAAATTCAGTCTTAGTAAGGCCTTACAAAGTGCAACATGGTTTAGTGGCTCCTTAGTGATCTTAGGACTTTAAGAACAAAGACAAAAATCACTCCAGGTGGCTACACATGGTACAGCGTCCTGTTACCATGAGGTAATGCTGATATAGTTGCCAGAGAAGGTTACACGTGGCAGCCAGTCAGCAGCCAGGAGAACTAAATAATATTTCCAAATTGGCTACTTGAAAACCACCCACCAAAAGACAATTGAGGAGAATATTTGTATTTTGCACAAAATTACTGAGATTTCACCAAACAAGTTATTAATTAAGTTCGAAGGACAATGGTCCAAATCATTGAGGCCAATGACTGAACAACAACTTTACAGGGTTATTCTGTAATAAGACAGAATCATTTCTTAAATCAAATGAAGTGAAAATTACAGAAGAAAGTTTGGGAGAATGATTACACGTAATTGAATATAATGATACACCCTATTTGGGCCTTGAATCAGAGAAGTAGGCATAATAACGACTCAGCACTCACTAAGTAAAGTGTGGAGGGGCTGTGTACTTAGGCCATGGGAATTAAATGACACCTTACATAACTACTATATTTAAATTCATCATGATTTCAAGTTTTGTCTTTCTCTACCATGAAATAAATAATATTTCTGGCAGATACTTTTAATGTGTGCATGGAGGCTTTTCGGGTTAGCTCAGTACTTTAAGCATCTTCACGGGCAATCCCTCTCAGGCACAGGCAATGGGATCCCCACACCCACCCATAAGGCAGCCTGAGTCAGCGCACCTGGTGGGGGGAGGGGGAGATATCCCTTTTTTTAATATGTTTGTTTTCACTTTACAAATCTAATTTCATTCACAGACTATATTTTTGTCATAAAGGTATTCCTAAGTTTTTTAAAAACTATTTTATTTGTTTATTTATTTATTTATTTGGTAAGCAGTTGGGATTCTTAGTGATCCTTCTGTCTCTGCCTCTCCCGCACAGTGAGACGTGTGTGCCACCACACACTTTTTCAGTAGTCTGCAGGCCAGCACAA
The DNA here is from genome assembly GCA_004027025.1 of Myocastor coypus. Lineage (NCBI taxonomy): Eukaryota > Metazoa > Chordata > Mammalia > Rodentia > Myocastoridae > Myocastor > Myocastor coypus. The sequence continues at coordinate 8,433 of PVJA010039533.1, read as the reverse complement.
GACGCAGTACTCACAGTATAATCCAGGACCCTCAGTTTGCCAGACAGACACTTAGAACACCAAAGGGCAGGCCTAATAGTTCAGTGGATTAAAGGACCTTCAAGCAGGCATTGGGCCCGGGGTCTGATTTCGGGTTCACTGTGTCAGCCCCGCACCCCCGATGGGGCCCTGAGATGGCAACTGAGACTGGGCATGGTGGCACGTGCCTGTAATCCCAACTCTTGTGAGGCTGTCAACAAGTGAATCACTATGAGTCCGATCTAGTAATGAGACTCTGAAAACCCTGTAGATACTTCCACCACCCCAAGAAAAGAACACCAAGCTAAACCAAACTGAACCTGTAATTGTAAAATTTATCCTTGAAATAATCACATTTTTTTTAGTAACAGCTATTTTGTTTAGCTTGTTTTATATTATTGTATGGACAAAGGTGGACATACTCATTCAAGAGTGATGAGTTTGGTGACTATGAACCATGTTTTACTAGTGAACATAAAGCTTACATGAAAAACTTTTAAAGTAATGTGAATAGGTCAAAATTATCTATCTATCTACCTATCTATCTATCTATCTATCTATCTATCTATAATTTATTCTGGAATTTGGGAAGAGAATCAAATGTGAATTACTTTTAATGAGACAAATACTACTGAGAAATTAAACTATTCTTATAAGCCTTAGGTATGACATAATTCTTTTTTAAAACGTACTGAAATTTTTAGAAATTTAATGTGATTGCATAGATGATTTACACATGAGAACACAAATATCTTTTGTCTATGCAAAATAATTTAACATTAATTTTTAAATCTAACATTGGAGAAATGTATATTAATATTAATAGAGAATAGGTTGTTGCTTTGCTGTTTCAATTGATATTTTGTTTATGTATCTTTTAGTAATGGAGCCAGTAATTTTAGAAGTTTTTACAGAAAAAACAAAAATTGTACAAGTGTAATATTTTAGACAGCAGTCATTCTTATTGTTTGTCCATAACTGAATTTAATCTTAATTACTATCATTGTATAGTGATACTTACACTTATAAACACAAAGTGATATATAACCAGTGGGACATATCATTTATGAAACATTGCAAGTGATTATTATGTCCTAAGTTGTGCTAATCACTAATATAGGCTTGAGCAAAACATGATCTCTACTTGGGACTTATTAGACAAGTAGGGAGAACTTTGTGGATATAAACTTATTGTAAATAAATATATGAATTCATTAGTTTCATGAGAACACATTTTTGTTAGTAAAGTCATAGTTTCTGCATCATGTTAATAAAGATCTTTATTGTAGCCTATACTATCAACTCAAAGATTAGTGGTTTGAAATTAGAGAGCTTCCCATTGTGAAGCAGTTTGTTATTAGGGCTGTCCTTCTCTAGGCATAGTTATAAGTTATATAAAATTGTATAATTCCTTAATCTGGGTTCTCTACGACCTTCAGTAGCAAGTAGGTGCAGCAGTTATACTACATAGGTATTCTTGGAATTCAAAATGACATGGAGGTAGATTGAGACATTGAAGGAAGAACAATAAAGGGTTGGTTGTTGAGTTATTTATCATTGTGGGCAAAAGGGATTAGCCCTTGTATGTGACATTCCCCCTCATGAAAAAAAAAATTATTGAAATCTTAGAAGCTGTTATTTTTTGTGTCTAGTTGTCCCCTCAAAGCCTCATGCAATCAGGGGGCAAGGACTTCTAGAGTTTGAGACTGACTCATGATCCACTGGGATTATATGTTTTAGTACTGCTGGGATTCTGGGTGTGGTCTGAGGCACACAGCCTGAGGCAGAGTGCCTGACTGTAATATAAGTGAGACGGAGAAATAGACTCTCAGTGGCTCTCTGTTGCCCTGGTTGATCAGTTGCCTCTGTCACCATTTTGTTGCTTTTCTACTGCATGAATTGGATGCTCTCTGCCTTGCTCCACTCTGCCTTGGTGCCAGCCGAATATGGACTGAAACCTCCAGTAACTGTGAGCTGAATAAACCTTTCCTTCCCTCATTTTCAGTGGTAGGTGTTTGTCCCAGCAATGAGAGAAGACTGAGACAGGAGGAGCCTTTGTTTGGTGGGAATATAGAGATGAAAGTATAGCTGTGAGGAATTCAGGACAACACACCTCAGTGTAGCACCACTGAAGCACGGAGGACAAGCCTGTGCTCTACACCCAAACTTTGAGCCTCATATTTATTGAGTTATGCAGGTAAAATCTCTATCTCTTCTCCAGCTGCCTCTGTGCCTGATTGCATGGGAACTCCTGGCTTCAGAAAAACCCTTGAGGTACAGAAGATGTGAAAACAACTAGAGCACTTTGTGTGGAGGTACATCCGGAAAACATGTGTGCAGACAACGCCACCACTTCCCTGACACTCTGAAGCCAGGAGAATGAGGACCAAGACGTCAACTGCAACCTGGGGTTCTGGTCACCTTTATGAAGAGGTCAGCTTTCTTTAGAAAGTGTCCTTTTCTCAGATGTACAGAAGATGCTATTCTCTCTGGTCACTGACCTTCAGAAATAACAGACATAGTAACCAGTTCCTGCAGTTAATCTATAATCAGTTTATCTGTTAGCAAGCTATAATTTCCATATATGTATTGATTTCTATAGATTCTGACATCAAATAAACAATTGATAAATTTAATATTTGATGAGTTTCTTCAGTCAAAAAATGACTTCCAAGTTTATAAAACTGGGTGACAAAGAGTAAAAACAAACAGATATCGAAGAGAAGCCTACATAATGGATGAGGACAGATAAGTCTGATGTATCTGACCATTAGCAGATAGAATTGGGAAGCACTTTTTTTTTCCCAAAGAACAGAAGACATTGAGGATGAAATCTCAACCTCACCAAACTGAAAATTTTACAAGAAAGGGTGACATAATACCAACTATTATGATATCTTTTACTTTCCTTTATCCTTTCCCCTCTAAATGTGTTATTTTAAAACCTATTTTTCTGTCTTTGCTAATAAGAGACTATTTATAAAGCTACAACCTATGTGTTCATGTTAAAGGTTAACTCAGAACTTTGTCGTGACTTGGAGAACTTCCTGTCACCTTAGTGGTGGGGTAGGGTACCATTCTTGAAGAAAAATAAGGCAATTTCTGACTCTAATTTTTCATACTGTGTGAGAACTGATGATTTATTTCTGTGTCTGAAGTCCTAAAGAGAGGCCTGAAAACAGCTGACCCGTTGTTCCCGACATTCGTGGTTTTGGCAATTATAGCACAAGAGAGAGTAACAGCTACAAGTTGAAAACATAAACCAGTTTGCTCTTTTAAATATTGTCACAATAAAATAATCCACCTATTAATAACAAAATGGACCTAAAATTAAAATTATTTTTGTAAAGTGACATTGATATTTACTTTATTTAAAGAAATATTTTTCACATAACTCAATACTCTTTGAAAAGTACTACATTAAGTATTTCTGCTTTAGAAAGAAGGATTTTCTCATGAAAATTAGAGGTTTGAGCCCACTTTGTATTGGTGAAGGTGTTGTAACTTTGTGCTCAAAATACAATTTTAAAAGTAACAAAGAGAAAATTTAAAATACAACATGTTATTGAAAAAAGGTAGGTAACATTATTTATAATTTGTATTGTAGTTAACTTTAAGACTCTTACTCATAATTTGGTTCAACTTTACTACGTAAGAATATTTTGAATTTAAGACCTGATAAGTGGTATTGAAATATAAAAATTCATGATTCGTTGTCTCAGCTGAGCCTTCGCTTCCCAGCAATGTTTTGCAATAGCTGTTGGTAGCATTAAAGATTTTAGCTTTTTTTTTTTTTTCTAAAACTGAGGTCAGTCTTCAGTCCAACTAACTAAATTTAATCTAGAAACATGTATTTAACTGTTAATGCTCAAATACACAAGAGCATTTTCAGTCACCTACCACTAAATATTAACTTTCTAAACACCATAATTAGCAGTTAAAAAAAATAACAGTGGCTTTTACCTAAGATCTTTTAATCAATACAGAGTGGTACCCTTGCTTGCAAGAATCTGAATTTGGATTGTTCCTTAATACCATATCTCATTTTTAGCTGAAACATATGACTTTAATGAACAGAAATATGTAAACTATAAATAGAACTACTTAGTAAATCGTAACAATTGCTTAGTGCCTTGTTTAGTTTTTCAATGTAATTTTATTTCATGAAACTATTAGGACCTCAAGAGTCTGGAAATGAGGAGAGGCACAGATAGTTTTCTGATTTATTCTAGATCTACAATGAGTTGGATAATCTTCTCTTCAGTTCTGGTACTATCAAAGATTTATAGGGTTTAAATAAGACTGATACTATCCAAATAAACTAATCCTACATGAACCCACAGGCACTTCCCATCTGTGGATTCTGAACTGGCTTTAGAGCTAAGAACAAAGTAGATTATGAGCTGACTCTGAGAAGTCTGTGTCTGCATTGTGAAACTTGCCTGAAACAGTGACTAAAATCAAGATTAACCCTTTGACTATTTGAAAAGTTGGAGGGTTTTTCTTTGTGTGTGTGTGTGTGTGTGTGCTTTTCTTTTGCTCAGCGAAATACCTGGCAACTGCAATTTAAAGATGGAGACATCTTTTTCCAATATAGTTTTAGATGTTTTAATTCAAGAAAGCACGTCATGGGGGAAGGATGTGGTGGAAATAAACTTACTTAACCCATGACAACCCAGAAAGAGAAACCAGAAAGGTGCACTTGCAAAGGTACACCCTTCATGAACTACCTCTTTCACCTGAGCCATAAATTCAAACAGGCTCAATAAACTGGTGAGTATGGGAAGTTTTGAGATGAAATCATCTCTTGAGGGTGCCACTTTGGTCCATCTAAGCCTTTGAGAAGAAATTTCAGACCTAAACTGTCAAGTTCCTTCATGATTTTTCCTATTAATAACTTTAAGGAGGGTCTCATTTTTTTGGTCATAGAAAATGAGACTTACTCTTAGCCTGTAGTACTCCCCAAAATGCAAAGTATATGGTGAAAAAGAACCTATTGTGATAAGTATTAAAACAAAAATCAACTATTAAAGAAAACAACTCATGCTAACTATGCCTGTAACGTTTGAGTTTGAACCACTGACATATCACTAAAGGTTATCTGCTCAAATAATAAACTTATCGTTTCCAAAGTTTCTGTTTTCTCTTTCACTAATTATTTGTCTTATTTAAAAAGATTTTGACTTTTAGAAACTATTATTAACTCAAGGTCAGTAAGGACTAAGGACATAAGAGAACCTCTACTGTAACATCCTATAACTCAGTGGTATCCCAAATTTTCTGCTCAAGGAGATTATCTGGCTCCAGAGGAAAGGGATTGGCAATGTATAGTGAGACTAATGAGAGTCACTTATAGAGAAAACATTTTCTCAGGATTTCACAGGCAGCAAATTGGTCCAGCGATAGCCATGACTCATCCATATGGCTGACACTGACAAAAGTTCTACAAAACGCTGTACATGATTTCAGGGTAAATCCTGATGGGATTTGACTGACCTTGTCAGCTACAAACATTACATTTTTGTTATATAGGTCTTGCTATATCTTCGTTTTATCCATCCAGCAGAAAAGTCTAACCAAAAGGTATAAAAAATAAAGCTATATTAATATGCTTGAGCTGTAAAAGGCTCAAGTCAACAGCTTCTAACATTGACAGTTCTGCTGCTAAACCACTATTGTTATGGACTATTGGGCTATATATACAGCTACTTTCTCTTTGCTGAGTGAGAAAAAAGATTTACAGTAATTGTGTTTATAAAAGATATCATCTCTGCATCTTGTATTCTGAACACCTACTATTAAAACAACAATATGCAATGAATTAATTATTGTAGCTCTTGCTTTTAGCCTCCCCAGCACTGGAATTATAAGCCTATGCCACCATGCATGGACTCAGTCACCAGCTCAGTAGCCCCTGGGGCAGGGTCAGTGTAGCACTGAGTACCAGGGATCAAATGTTAGTCTCTGAGCTTTCCTAAGTAGGCACTTAATCCACTGAGCTATCTTACTGGCACTTGAAAATAAGCACTTTTTAAACATCCTATATTTTAAAATTCAATGTAACTTCATAATGGTTAATACAGACAAGTGAAGAATGAATAGGACCTCAAAGTAGCATCAAAATATTGAGATTAAGCCTACAAAATAAGGAAGAACGTCTCTGAAGAACTGGCAATTTTCCAATAAGAGTTAGGAATTTTCCTTTTCATATTGCACTTTGCCTTTTACTTTTCAATTGAAGGAATGACTAGGAGTAGCACAGATTGAAACTTGGCTTTATTTTTTTAAATAGCATTTGAAAAGAAGCTTTTATAGGGCATTTATTAAAACTAAGTGGGTGAACACAATTGAATGGTTCTACTGCAAAATTAATCGACTGATATGCTTCTGTATCTTGGAAACAGATGTCTCCAGCTAAACCTCCATGACATGAATTGCTTTTTCAGTTACTTCAGTGATGGACTATTCATCTTTTAAGATTACTCCATGTTGGCATCTCTGTACTAAGTTGGCGTGGCTCCTGTGTCTCCTTGGCCCAGAAAGGTTATACAATAAACTTCCAAGCCAGTGCTGGCAGAATCCTGGCTTTTATGGGACCTGCCACTGCCCATTTCAGTATATGTGTTCTAATAAGCAATAGTGTTCTTTTTTCTTTATTAACAATTTCATATATTTTTCTGTCGACCAAATCTCAATTTCTTAATTCAATTTTATTTTTTAAACAGCGTTTTATTTTGAACTTTTCATCCTTGGGAATGTGCCATGTCTTTAAGGGTACACTAGGAAAGAGAGAAAAGAAAAATCTAAATAAAACTGACTAAAATTAAATACTCTGAAGTCGAGTTGATGTGCTGTTTCAAAATTATTTGTCTGTAATTTTCTTGAATAAAAACCCTCCCTTGGGGCCCGGCGGGATGGCTCAGTGGTCTAGAGCGCCTGCTTGGGAAAGCTTGGGTGGCTTCAGGGACCGCGGTTAGATCGCCGGCACCACATGCAGCGCCAGCCCTGCCCTTGGGGCGGGCTGAGCCGGCCATAAAAAATGAGTGAATAAGCAAACAAAGGTTCTGAAACAATAAATATATAAATAAAATAAAATAAAAAATGATAAAAAACCCTCCCTTTTCCAGTAATGAATATTACTAATGTTATTTTTGTTTAGTGTGTTTATTAGGATTTTTCTTTGTCATAGAATCTATAAACTAAGGAGGGCTGTGAACTAAGTAGTTTTAACTTTACTCTAAGATTTCACTTTTTAAAATTATTCCTATCTACACACTTTATCTCACTTACTGTTTATACCAGTAAGAAATTTGCTTTATGACCTTCTGATTTTCAAACTCACTTTTATATCAACTCATTAAATATGTAAGTCAATAAAATACTGATAAGGAAATTCATGCCACAGTTAAATATACCCTAAGTTATATTTTAAATATAAGAATATTTTCTTTTTGTGTAAGTTAGTATGAACACATGAGATTGGACTTTTACAAAGAGCGCATCTGTCACAAAAGTACTGAAGGCCTGTGCTGTGACATAGAGCTAAGCTGTCCAAAAGCAGATATTTATACAAGGAGATCGCTCATAGAAGGGTTAATTCTCCAGGGCTGAGTTGCCTAGAGTGCAGAGGTCATCAGGACTGGGTCTCAACCAGCTCCTGGGGGAATGACAGCTTACTCAGCCTGGGAGTACTCTTCCCATAAGCATCTTTGTGCACTTGAAATTGTAGACCACACTGGGTACTGATGTTAACAATGTAATTTATTGTGGATACCTGTTGTTCAGCACCCAGGGCTGTGTTCTGCCTTCTCAATGTGCCTTCTGTTCAGGTGCGGGAGGTGGACTTTGAGCAGCCAAGGCACTCCAGGATGAGCGATGGGGCCTCCTGAAAACCTGGACGTGCCAGCCCAGTAAACTTCCCTTGTTAGCAATTGTTCCCAGACATTGTTACATGCTGCTATGGATACAGGTGAGCCTCATGGTAGGACTCCATATAAAATGACAGCTTTTATGGGGTGCTTTCTCCTAGACTCAGCTTTATGTGCCTTTTTTATTTTGCTGCTTTGAATCTATAGCCTTTCATTGTAGTAACCTCTAATGACCGCAATAATAATAATAAAAACATTCTCTGAGATAAATGAGTCCTTTAGTCAATTATTAGACTTTCAGTGGACTTGTTGTCCTCCAACAAGTGTAAAACTTACTTTAGTAGACACTATTGTACCTTCTACTAGGAGTCTCTGTGCTCACTTAAAATATATTTCTAGCTCATGGCCAGCTTTTTAATTCGTGCTTTTGTAACTTTCTGATTTTGCAGGGGGAAGAATACAAGGGATTTAATACAGGGGTAGAAGCTATATTCTTAACCTTTTGGAAAATTTTTAGGGTTTTTTTTTTATTTCTTCTTCTTCTTCT
>PVJA010039532.1:0-19094 GCA_004027025.1 Myocastor coypus | reverse complement strand
GGGGGGGTTGTTCCGAGTGCGAGGACAGACATAAAAGCCTGCTCTGAAATCCATCAGGGCCTGGAAAGCTCTTGTGTTGTGCAATATCGTGGCAACTGCACTCAGAACAGGCTCTTAGAAGCATTTGCAGCTGGGGAACAGGGAAATTCTGAGCTGCCTTTAGAGCTAGTATGGTCAAAAGATTACAAGTTTCCACCAGAATAAAAAGTAGGGAGCATTGGGGCTGGGGAGATAGCTCCGAGGCACAAGTGCCTGCTGGGCAAGTGCAAGGTCGTGAGTTCGAACCCTGGTCCCACAAAAAAAAAAAAAAGTAGGGAGCACAGATTCTCATGTTCCCTAAGGGGGCTGAGATCATCGGCCCACTGGGTGGTAGACCCAAGGCTTGCACCCCAGAAGGGCTGGGTCCTAAGACAGAAGCCTTGGAGCCAACCTGTGTGATCCTGGCCTAGAGCACCTTGTTTATTAGACAGAGACTGGGAAGTACTGCACAGAGCACCATTTGCAACTACTCACAACAACCCGGAGAGGTAGATAGTGTTGGCCTGATTTACAGATAGGGAAACTGAGGCTCTGAGTGTCCCTAGAATGTGTCTATGGACATGTTCCTGGCCAGGTAACCCTACCCTATATCCTCACGGAAGAATAGCCTGCTTGCCACCTGAATGGTGCCACATTTTGTGGCCAAAGTCAATAGATGACATTCCCTGGCCAGATCTCCAAGCTATGAGTGGGACTTGAAGGTCACCTCCACAGGAAAATGGTCACTGATGGAAAGAGCCTGGAAAGAGAGGGAGCAGAACCTCAGCAATCCTGTAGTACAATGGGTATGGTAATTATCCACAAACTACTGCCTCTGTGGGAAGGGGACCGATAAGGCCTAGCTGTCTACCCATTACTGTCCACAGTTGTTGTCTGTGGGAATAGCACAGGACTCAGCAAACAGCCTGGTGGCAGAGGCTGAGGATCTGCAGACCTTAGGTTCTAAGCATTTTATAAGGGGAAGCAGAAATAGTATCCTAGTCTTTCCTTACAGTCTGCCAGCAATGGGCCCAGACAGGACTTCTTCCCACACACCTGATCCTGATCTAGGCCAAATTCCTCTTGAAAGTTGTGCACAACAGCAGAATGGGGCTTTAGGCTCCTCCGCAAACGGGCACCACACGCCACAATTCGATCATAGGCACAATCAGAGTTGCCCACCGTGGTGTCGGCATCGTCGGGGATGAGCCATTTGAAGACTTCACTGCTGCGCAAGCGGATAGCTGCCCAGTCCTGTGCCCGCACGTAGTTGCAGTCCGCATTGAAGTCACCCAGAAACACCATGTCCTGTGGATGCCACTGAGGTCTGAGACCAGCTTGGTGACCCAAACACCTGGCATGCACCAGCAGGACTCTGGGACTAAGAACTGGGCTAGGGAGCTTACATCAGTGCCCCACTTGTTGATCACGTCCAAGTACACGTCGTAAAGAGCATCAATCTCAGTCACTGCCTGGTGAGGTGCTGCATGCAGTGGGATTAGCACCAGCTCTTTGGCAGCTGTGAGGGCAAGAGGTGTTACAGGGAAGCGGGCTAAGGAAAGGAAAGCTTTCCAAGTGTAGCCTTGAAGAGAGGGACCAGGGAGGACCAGAGCCAACCTCACCACAGTTGGGGACGGAGAATTTGACCACAAAAGGATCCCGGCTGAAGGCGTCTTCTGGGTCTGGGTACTGGTATGTTTCCACAACCGACACTGCATCTTTCCTGGGAGCAGAGGCCTGGTGGTCCACTGAGCCTGCCACCTTGGCCTTAAACGCCCCTCCCTGCAGGCCCCTGATATCACCTGTATATGTATAGGTACATCTCCTTATAGTGGTCCCGACCCAGTGGCTTGCTGCTCACAAAGCTGTACTCATGCTCCGACTCGCTGTGAAAAGAAGGGCCGGGCCCTGTGTCAGGTGCTATGCTGAGACAGTTCTCAAGGTTGAGGTTTTGCACAGGGGTCGTGTTCACACCTGTTGATCTGCTCCAACAGCACTGTGACAGCACTCAAGTCTGGGTCGCGCACCTCCTGCACAAGCATGATGTGGTAGCCAGCCAGGATCTGGGGGAGGAGTTGTCAGGTCGAAGAGCTTGTCAAACATGCCCTGGATCCCAGTCTACCCCCACACCCCAAGTTGTGTTCCTGGTCTTACTTGGGCAATGACACTGCCACAGGCTGCGTCCGACACTTTTCTGTCCCCAAAGCTCTGGATGTTGAAGGCTCCAATGCGCAGCGCCACAGAACCCGCAAACCCCAGCACCCAGACTGCCACCAACAGGGTGCCAGGCCCACCCATGGCAGAAGCTGAGGAGTTGAAAGGATCAGGAACAACCTGGGAGTAATATCCAACCACACCTTGCCAGAGTCTGCTGGGTCTGCCCCCAGCACTGGCCTTGGAAAAAAGGACATTCACTTCTAAATTCTTCAGGTCAGCCCAGCCCTGTCTGCCCCCTAGTGATGTACCAGGCCCCCCACCATGGAGAATCTAATGCATAAGCAAAGTTTTAAATACAGGGATCCTGTTCCCAGCCAGCCAGCCTCCAGCTCAACCCAGTCCCAAGACTTACCTGAGAAGTGGATCAAGTGGTGTCAGAGGCTCTACTGGTCCAAGTAGGGACCTGAAGTCTGTTGTGGCCCTAGACAAACTCTGCTGCCCTGGCCCAGCAGGAGTTCTGATGATGCAAGGGCTAGTGGGTGGGTATTTGAGGCCCTGCTCCAGGGAGGAGGAGGGCTCCACTAGGTCCCGCCTCCATCTAGTACAGGCCAGAACTACTGGTTCCCACTCCCATGGAAACCCTAGAAGTCAAGGGACAGATATCCTGAGCCAACCTTAGTGTTCTAGGCTTGTCCCAGAACCATCCAGGAAGCCCCATAAAGACAGCCTCAAGACATCAGCAAAGGAGCAGCCACATCCATGACCCAGGCTTTATTCTCATCTCCACCTACCCAGAAAGTAGGTCACCTACAATCTGCTCCTTGAGCCACATCCTCTTGGGAAAATAAGCAATCAGGAAAGACTAGTTCTATTCCAGGTCCCACATCCCCCATTGCTCTGCCTACACCCGTTCTCACAAAGTGAAAAGCTGTGGCTGTTCAGTTCAATTTAAGGTTCCTGGGTCTCAGCCTCAGACTTTAACCCATGGCAGCCCACAGTAGAAGGCTGGAAAGCAGAGCATTTCCCCCAGCCCCACAGGCCTAGAGGAACTGGGGTCCTATCTCCACTGAGAAGAGCAGTGGCAAGAGCCACCACCAAGGCTGACAATACCCCCTGGGCTGGTGGCCAGAGAGCAGGAGGTGCTGCCAGAAGTCACCTCCAAAAGCTGCTTCCCAACATCACAAGCTCCAAGTTTTCATGTTTTATTGTAAAGCAACAAAATATTTCCACATATTTACACACCATCTCCTTTGGATGCCTGAAAGTCTGGGCTGCCTCCTTTACCAGACCAGGTAGGCATGGGTGGGCACTGAGGGTCCTTACCTCTGCCCCTGCTGCTGCCCCAGCCCAATGGGATCCTGCAGGCCCCATGCTAAACGATGACTGTCTGTACCTCAAGCGGGCCCTCTGGTGAAGCAATGACCAGCTCGCCTGCATGCTCAAGGATCTCGATGTCCTCTGATGACACCATTGTCACAGTGGCCTGTTCAGTGCCACTTGAGCCTGTGCGAGCTGCAAGCACAGTACCCTCACTGATAGCTGAGGCCAGTGTCATGGCCACTTGCTCTGTCAAGCTTTCAGGGGTGGCAATGGTGATAGTGTCTGCAGAGGCTGCTTCCGAGCCCAGCCCGGCCTCCTGGTCCATGGTCACATTCTGAACAATGATCTGGTGCCCAGCACTGGCTTGGTGCACAATCTGCTGTACCACCTTCATGATGTGGCTGTCCACCTGCAGGAACCAGAGCTCAGCCCAAAAGACTGCTCAAGGGGCCAGACCAGCCTCCCACCCATGCCAGGCCCTTCACCTCCGTCTGGGTGCCCTCGATAACCTCTGTAGCTTCACTGGTCTCCGCATCATCTGCAGTGGCCTGGACAGATGGTCAGAAGTTAGTCTGGACTATGCTGAGCCCTGTCCCAGCCCCACCAGTCCCATACCCACCTCAATGATGTACTCTTGTGTGTCAGCCACCACAGATGAGAACTCCACCAACACAGTGTGGGGATCCTCAGCCAGCACAGTAGCAGCTGCTGAGGGACTCTCTTCAGACACCAGCAATTCTTCCACCTCCACTAGGCAGCCCCCTGCCCAGATAGGGAAGCTCAGTCACAAGCAAGCTCCAAGTCCTCATTGCCTCTCACCACCCACTGGCCCATACCTTTGGTACGCAGGTGCCGGTTGAGCGTCCCATGCTCAGCAAAACCACGACCACACTTGTAGCACTTGAAGGGCTTCTCGCCTGTGTGATGCCGCACATGCCTCACCAGCGACCCCTTCTCCCGGAAGCCTCGGCTGCAGAACTGGCAAACATGTGGCTTCTCCTCCAGGTGTGTCCGGAAGTGCACCTGCTGGGCATTCTGTGGACACCAGTCTGTGCCAGCCTGGTCTCAGCCAGAGCAGACCAAGGCTATCCCCACCCACTGCTGGGCCTGAGAAGTAGAGACTGAGCAGGCTGAGGATGGGGGAGGCAGGAATAAAAGGGGGCCATGTGGCCTCAGGGCTACACAACTTGTCAGACACTAGGGTCCCACCTTAGTCTTGTAGCGCTTGCCACACTGGGGACAAGGGAAAGGCCGCTCATCGGAGTGGACACGTCGGTGGCCACGCACATGGGCGATGGTCTTGTACAGCTTCCCGCAGTCCCCACAGCGGAAGCGGCGCTCGTGCACATGTACCTCCTGGTGCTTCTTGAGCAGGTAGGCCTTGGGGAAGGCCTTGCCACACTGTGCACAGGGGAACGGCCTCGGCCCTGGGACCACATACAACATCAGCCAGGCCTGCCACCCATAGCACATGTGGCCACCTACTACAGAACCAGCCATCCTGGCTGCCCCCATGCCTCTCACTGTCCATAAACCTACCTGCCTTCATACCACTCACCTGTGTGGCCTCTCTTGTGAGCCTCCAGAGTGGCTGCTGTTGGGAAGGTCTCACTGCATTGAGGACATGGGTGGGTCCTAGGCACAGTGGAAGCTTCACTGACCACCTGCTGGGGGACCACAAACAAGCCTCCAGTACCCACTGCAGATTGTGCCTCAGGCACACCAAGGATAAGACCAGTGCACCCATCCTGGTCAGCTCCCTCATTGTCCCAGGGAAGATAGTAAAGCATTACTACGACCCACTACTAGGAGCACAGGCATCATTGTGATCCGACTCCCAGGTCTAGTCCCCAGAAGGAGGATGCCAGGAAGAGACACCTACTGTCTCCATCTGCTCAACCTCCAATAGTGGGAGTTCTGGAGGTCCATCTCCTAGAGGTTGTGGACTAGAACCAGAAGTTGGAACTGGCTCGAGGGTACTCTCCTCCCCAGTGACCCGCTCAAGAACAATGCCAGAATTTTGTATAGCTTGATGCAACAGGTTCTCACGGCTGCCCTCACTGGAACAAGGAAGTTCCTCAGGGTCTGGAGGCTGCAGAGAAAGCAGAGAGGCAGGCTGGCCCTAGCAAACAGATACAGCACACCCCACAGTACAGACTCACACCAGGTCCAGGGGCATTGTGTACCCTTAGAGCCCTGCAGTGCATTCCCACCCTCTAGCCCTAGCCATTTTGCTTTCATTAGGTGAAGCCAGTCCTCACTCCTACCTTGACCTCTGCTCAGTCAACCCCAGGGTCCTGCCCTGCACTGCCTGCCATTCAGCATGCTACCCACCCTCTAAGGACCTCTTTAGTCTCTTCTGTAGGCAAATTGAGCTCCTGCCAGAAGCTCCAAATGCCTATTCCTGCTGGAGTCAGTGCCAGAGCAGAAAAAAGGCAAAATGAGGGGCTAGGGATATAGTTTAGTGGCTTAAGTGCCTGCCTGGCACATGCAAAGTCCTGAGTTTGGTCCCCAGTACCACCACCTCCCACAAAAAAGGCAAAATGGGCAGAGGGCAGAACAGAGAGTGGCCCTACCTCTGAGGCCAGGGGTTTCATGCCCAGTGGTAGTTCCTGCATCTGGACATGGACTTCATGGATGACAGTGCCCTTTGCATCTGTCACCAGATGAATCACTGGTGATGTGTCCATATGTTCACCTGTCACTGATGAAGATGTAACCGTCCCCACGGTGGAAGCACCTGAGGCTTTAAGGCAGAACTGAGTGAGCTCTTGAAGCATATCCCTTGAGCCAGAGGCCAAGACCAGGAACAGCAGGCCCAAATACCCAGGCAGACCCTACCATGCTGACCTATAGGCATATCCTCTTTGCCCACAACCACATCCTTGCTCATGGTGAAGCGAATTTTTTCTGTGCATGGAGTGAGAGACTTGAGGTGCCTAGTCAGCGCACCAGACTCCCGGAAGCTCTTCCCACACTTGGCACACTTATATGGGCGCTCATCTATGGAAAGAATAGCCTTTGGTAGACAACAGCCTGTGACCTTGTGACAAGGGAAAGGCAGCCAAGGAACCCCTTACTTTTTACTTAGGAAATTGGGACACAGAGTAGGGCACTGCCAAGGCCAGCTGGTAGGGTGTAGCTCACCTGTGTGCCTCCGATGGTGCCGGATGAGTGAGCCCTTAGTCCGAAAGGAGGCTCCGCAGAGCTTGCACTCGTGGTCCTTACGGCTACTGTGGGTGACCATGTGAGCCTTGAGGATGCTGCCCTACAAGAGAGGGGCAGTGAGGCTGAGGGCACCTCCCTGGGTAGAAGGCAGGAAGCCTGGCCAGCCCTTGGCCCCAGGGGCTCACCGTCTTGAAGGTCTTGTGACACAGCATGCACACATAGCGGCCATCCTTGTTCACCAGCAGCTTGGCCTGTGCCTGCTCACCCTCCACAGCAAGCTCAATCTCCTGATGGCTGGGACTACCTGGGGCCTCTGCCATCTCAGCATCCCCTGGCTCAGCATCAGCAGCCACAATGACCTCTTTAATATGTCCACTGCCTGAGGAAAGGCAAGTCACCATAAGCTTTGAATAGTACCACAGGACCTGCCTGAAAAGATCTGTACAGAAGCCAGGCATGACACATGCCTGTAATTCCAGAACTTAGAAGGCTGAGGCAGGAAGATCACTGCCAGCCTAGGATACAAAGTGAGTTCAAGGCCATTCTGAACTGCATAGTGACACCCTGTCTTTAAAAGACAGAAGAAGAAGATCTGAGGAAGATAGCTCAATGGCATTAGCACCTGCCTGGCAAGTGCCATGTCCTGAGTTTGATCCCCAGTACAAAAAAGAGGGAAAAAAAAAAAAAAAGGATGGTGGGGGCTATCTACATTCTTGCTGGCCCCAGATGTAAGACCTGCTACTCTGGCCCAAGTCCAAGTCCAACCTGAGCAGAGGAAAATCAATGGAGAGGCCCTAGAGCTACAGCCAAGGAGCTACTCAGTCTGAGTTAGACTATTAAGATGCAGACACCCTGTACTCTGTGAAGCTGCTTGGAGAAACTCCAGGACTTCTACATTTATTTTAATTTATTTTTGTCTTTTTGAGACAGGGTCTCACTACTCAGTTCAGGCTGGCCTCAACCTTGCAGTGATTCTCCTGTTTCAGCTTTCCAAGTGCTGGGATTACAGGTATGCTCTATCACACCTGGCACCTCTATATTTATGCAGTAGGGACACCCACCATAAGAACAGATGCCTCATCTTTCATGCCAAGAAGATATGCAGGTTCTGGCAACAATGTTCCTGGGCACAGAGACAGGTTGGGCCCACCCAGCTGCCTGTGTCTATCCTGTACACAGCTCCCATCCCAGTGCCACTAACCCCATCGAGAGAAGATGTCTCTGAGGTGACCCACAGGCTGGACTATCAGTGGACAAGGAGACCCCACCAGAGCCTTGTCCTGGGGCAGGCTATGGAGAGTCCCAGGAAGGTTTAAAGGCTCCCAAGATACTTGGATGGCCTGAGGAAAGAAGTCGGGTTTTTTGTTTCTCAGTGGTGTTGAGGAAATATGACAATGTACAAACTGAGACTGCAAACACTTCATTTTCTGCTCATAAAAGTGATGAGTGGGAAACAGCTGAGAAGCCACTTCTTGGAAACCACCTCCATCTGGCCGTCATCTTGTTCTCAATAAAACCCAAACGAATGACTCAAAAACAATTAGGGCATTTCTCAAGTGTGTCTGGCTGACATTCTGAGAGCCCCAGAAGCGTCTTCCCAAGTAGAGACCTCATGTATGCTAACCTTGGAGACAGCTGTGCCAGCCCATAAAGACACTTGAGTCTGCACCCAGGGAAAAGGCAGGAGGGCCTGGAGGTGGTGACCTCCCACCCCAGTTCATATAACCCCAGTTCTTAAGACCAGCCCCCAAAAGACAGACCCCAGTTAGCCCAACTGCCTCTCTACATTTTTCTCCCTGAGAACAACAGGAACACTGGAAGCCCTCAGTTCCAACCAACCCAGGACGCTCACAATGGGGAAAAAAATCTAAACAGTGCACGAAATAGAGGAGAGTACTGAAGTACTATCATAGCAAGGGCTACCACGCCAGGCAGAGCCAGGGAATCATTGGAGGCCAAGGGTAGATGACAGCACCCTAGCTGGCCAAAGGCCTGGAGCCTGGACATACTGCTGGAACCCAAGGGTTTTGTTGTTGTTGTTTTGTTTTTTTCCTCCAAATGATGCCATATATCCAAGGCAGAAACTAAACTCCAAACCAGAGATAGCAGAGACTACCCCTAACAGCAACATTTCTAAAGCTGAGTGCCAACAGATGTCTTTGTTCTAGGAAAATCAGGAGAAAGGTAGCATGGAGACCAAAACCTAGCTACCTCCCTGAGAAGCCCAATCTGCTCAGAGTCCCCTTCCCAAGCCCAAGGCGGCCCTCTCTCACAGATCCTCCTTGTTCCCACTCCAGCCAGTCCCCACAGCCAAGTTCTACCTGTTGCCCAAATCCAAACCTTTCTGCCCAGCTGCCCACCTTTGCCCCTGTCCAGCTGGTACCCCAAGTAATGAGTGTTTCCTTCCCAACTTCCCACAATATCAGGCCCAACCTGAATGCCCTTCCCTGGCATCTGCACATCTAGCCACTCACTCCAATTCTTCCATCTAGCCTGGCAATCCTTTGATTTCCCCCATTAATTAGAGCCTGACCCAATCCAGACCTTTCAATGTCCCCTTTCCCAGTGCACATCAGTAGGTAATTAAATTGAAAACACAGCCATCAAACAAACCTTGGCGTTGTATGCTCATAAAATCCCAATGACAATAAGGATAGGAATTCCAACATTAATGTAAATAAGCACTGGGGGTAAAATGCAAGGTCAAGGAGCAAGTTGGGGCCAGCCACTGCAGTAGGGTCACCCCAACTGGCCCTTACCAACCAACCAAAGCTAAGCTAACTGCAGATGTGTGCTCACTGGGTGTCACCTGGGGACAATGAGTATGAACCAGTGGAGTGGCAGAGAAGTGGGAAGGGTCTAAGAAGACTAGAGGAAAAAACCCTGGGGAAGCCTGCTCAGGATGGTGCACCTAGTGAAGACTCCCTGAAGCTTGCATGTACCCTAGGTTGTTCAGGCTATTCTGGATACAGAACGGATGGCTTTATTCCCACAGAGGTTGGTGTCTGACACATCCTCCTCCTGTACGCCCTGCCCAGGAGAGACTTACAGAAACCCTCAGCTCCTCCACAGCCAGGTCCTGCTCTTGGGAGTGAAGGATGTAGTAGCAGAATTACTTTAGCCTCCAGCCCCAACTATAGGTGGCTACCAAGTGAGTGACATTTCAGTGCCAAGAGAACTGCAGATGAACAGCTAACTTACCAACAAGGTCAGGAGCATGGCTGATGTCTGTTGCCAGGGAAGCTGCCTCCACCACAATGTGGGCCACGGTGATGGGCTCCTCTGGGCCTGCCGTTGTTGGTACCACCTACCAAATGGAGGATGGGGGCAGAGAGGACATGTCCATGGGCTCCAGAATTCCCAGAGGAGGGCCTGGGTTCCCTTGCCATAAAGTTGGAGAGGAGTAAACTGGGAAGCACAGACCTGGCCTCTGTCCTGCAGCACAAGTGGAGTGGAAACTCCCATCTTGCCCCAGGAGACCACAGCTCTGAACCTGACTCCTGCCTGCCTCCCCCAACCCACAGCCGGGACCAGCCCAATCACCCTGTCTCTCATTTTGGCCTGGACATGGTAGATGGCACCCACAGTTAGGCACTGGTACCTGTGAAGTTGGGCTGTGGCAGGCACAACAGAGCAGCATCTACACTTACAACTCTAGTCAGGTGGTCAGAGTGAGACACCCCAGTTCCAGAGTCATCTAGACCACTGGTGGCCTAAGGCCACTGACTTCTCCCTGAGAGCTCCTTTCTTGGTTCTGCACAATGAGGATGGAAAGAGCTCCCACCCAGGAGGGGTGCTGTGAAACTTAGTAAGGCTGTGTGATTAGCCCCAAGCCTATCAAAGGACCTCAACAAAATGAGCCATTTTAGGACAATGTGCTGCTTCATTTGTGGGATCCTCAGGAATCATATGCAGAACAGGAGACAGGAAAACAAACAACAGATAACACCTTGAGCTAAAACTCTAAGTAAACAGGAACCCAGTTACTCAACTGTGCATAGTTATGAGAAGGCTGGGCCATTGAAGCCATTCAGGAAGCCCCAGTACACCACCAGGATTAGTAGCACTGCTAGAACCTTCCTTCACCTGAAACCAGATGTCTGCCCTCTGCCCACCTCCGTCACCAGGAACCAGCTACATAGGTAGGTCTATCCTAGAATTCCTCCTCCTCTTCCTATCAGATGAGCACAGGAAGGGGTGGGGGTAGGGGCAGTAGAGTAGGGACTCACCTCCTGACCCAAGAGTGTGGTGCTAGCAGTGGGGGCATGCAGGGCTTCCTGAGGGGCCCGCTGGCAGGCCTTCTGAATCTTGTGGTGAACAAAATCTTCCAAGGCAGTAAATTCCATCTGGCAGCGGCCACATCTGTGTATGTCATCCTCATCTGCAATGAGTCTGCTGTCAGAGGCTCCTGGCTAGGCAAGCAAGGCCGATCCAGCTTCCTCTCCATTCCCAAACCAGACTTACCCAAAGATGGCATCAGAAGCAGAGCTCTTTGCCCAGCCCCTCCAGAGTCTGCTAAGAACATGCTTGAAGGTCCAAAGGTAGGGAACCCCGGGTACAACCTCCAGCCTCTGGAGGTTTTCAAAAGCAAGACCCACCCAGGGTAGCACTTAACACACACTTGGGCTCCAAAATCCACTGAGGCTACCTTTTCAAGTGATAAGAAAGGCCCAGAAGCAGCTGGAAAGCAAAGGAACTTGCCTAAATAGTTGGGGGATAGTACAGGACCGAATTTTGTTTTATTTCACTTTGTTGGTGGTTTTGGGGCAGTGGTTGTAGTTGCTTTTTTTTTTTTTAGGTGGGACCAGAATTCAAACTCACAACCTTGCACTTGCCAGGCAGGCACTTGTGCCATGGAACTATCTCTCCAGCCCCTTGCTTTTGCTTTTTTTTTTTTCTCTTTTATTTATTTATTTATTTTTTTTCTTGTTTCAGAACCTTTGTTTGTTTATTCACTCATTTTTATGGCCTGCTCAGCCCACCCCAAGGGCAGGGCTGGCGCAGCATGTGGTGCCGGGGATCGTACTGCGGTCCCTGAAGCCACCCAAGCTTTCCCAAGCAGGTGCTTTAGACCACTGAGCCATCCCACCGGGCCACTGCTTTTGCTTTTGAGATAGGGTCTTACTATGTAACTCAGGCTAGGCTTAAACTCACTATATAGCCATATTGCCCTTGAACTCACAGTTATCCTCCTGCCTCAGCCACCCAAGTGCTGGGATTTCAGGCATGGGCTACCATGTCGGGCTTATTTTTTTGGTTTTGTTGTTGTTGTTGTTGTTATTGTTTTTAAGTTTTTCATGACACAAGGTCTGGCTGGGCAGCTCAGATACATAGTGATCCTCCTGTCTCAGCCTCCCCAGTGCTGGGATTACAGGTATGCATAACTGCACCCAGTTTTGGTAATCAGGACAAAGCACCCTGAGTTCTGGGGCCATCATGACATGTGGTACAGGATTAAACTCTGGACTTGTGCTTGCCAGGCAAGTGCTTACACTGTTGAGCTATCTTCCCAGCCACACAGGGTTTGTTTTTTGAGACAGGATCTCACTATGTGGTTTAGATTGGCCCTGAACTCAATATATACCCCAGGCTGGCCTCAAATTCTTTAGCAATTTTTTGTTTCAACATCCCAAGTGCTGGGATTATAGGTGTATACTACCTTTAAGACTGTTGGAGGGGCTAAGGATATAGCTCAGTGCTAGAGCACATGTCTTTAACATGTATCTCAAAAAAAAAAAAAAAAAAAAAAAAAAAAAAAAAAAAAAAAAAAAAAAAAAAAAAAAAAAAAAAAAAAAAAAAAAAAAAAAAAAAAAAAAAAAAAAAAAGACAAACAAAATTGTGTAATTGTTGGTAATCAAAAAATGCCCTTGAGAGCTGGACTTAGAGAGCTGGGCTTGTAGCTCAGTGGCACAAGCACCTGCCTGCAATTGCAAGGTCCTGAGTTTGATTCCCAGGCCAAAAGAAAAAAATCTTTTGGGCTGGGGGAGATAGCTCAGCAGTCTAAGCACCTGCCTGGCAAGTGCAAGGACCTGGGTTCAATACCCAGTACCACATGCCATGCCAGCCATACACCAAGCCAGCCACCAAAACTGGGTGTGGTGGCGCATACGTATAATCCCAGTGCTGGGGAGACTGAGATGAGAGGATCACTAAGTCTGAGCTGTGCAGTGAGACCCTATGCCAAATAAATAAAAGATTAAAAAAAAAAAAAAACTAAAAGAAAATGGGTACATTCATAGGGCATGGCAACAGTTCAGTAGATTAAGCACCACAAGGCTTTGGCCAACAGTCCAGCTTCGGAAAGGACAAAAAAAGAAGGGGCCCTAATCTCTAACTACTCTTTCTACTGGTGCCGGATTGAATCAGAACCTTCCTTGCTCACATCAAGCACATACTACATTCCTCAGCCTCTGACTGCTCTTTTCTCCTTGACTTAAAAGTTCATCAGTCCCCAAAAGACAAAACCCTGTTCAAATACAGGTAACAAGGGTAAAGCATCCCAGAGGGGCTCCACACCCACACCTACACCCAAGCCACTCCTCATCCCCAGGCCTGTCCTAGGACCTGCAGGTAAGACTTCTTGGCTCCCTGAGTTCCTACCTCTCTAGGAATGTCATCAAATCTGCCAGCACCCTGGGGAAATGACTACTCCCAACCTAGAAAAACAACTTGAGGTTCAGGTCAACCAGCTGAACCTGAGGACCAACCCAGACACCTGGCTACTATAAAAGTCTGACTGTTCCTAGCATTTGTTATAGTCATTTATCAAGGTTAAACCCAGGTCTGGTACATGGGAGGGGCCCAGTCAGGCTTTTTTAATTAATGAGGGAATAAACTGCTGGACAACAGCCTTGATCACCCACAGGCCACCTAGCACAGGGCAGTCCCCTCTGATGGATGGCTGTCACAAACGAAGCATGAGGTGCCTGTCACCCTAACTCTCCCAATTCACTGAAAGTCTGACTTAGCACAACACTGGTTAAGCCCAGTGAAGGAGCCTTAACCCAGAAGGGACATACTACCACATTTCACAGAGACAAGGGAGACAGACCCAGAAGGGCACAACATCCTCCCCAGGGACTCCTCTCAAGCTGGTACTGCCTCTCTCCAAGCAGAAGGGGGAAAACAACATATGTATGTGAATACACACACCACACACACACACACACATTTTATATATATATATATATATATATATATATATGTATGTATATTTATATATATGAGTACTGTGGGGACAAAAACCACTCTCAGCACAATTATCACTAGCCAACCCTCTTCATACCTGATCTTGAGAATTCAGAGATCTAAACTGTTCTGAAAAGCAGTGATGGGGAATTAGAGCTTTCAATGACACAAACACCTACCGCAACATACACGTGACAGATTCACCACTGCTGGCTTAGTATCTCAATACTACACTCAAACCTTTACACACACAATTATTCTTGCCATTCTCCCGTGAAGTGGCAGAACCCAGAAACTGGAGTGGAGTTAAGGAGCTATGTGGTCCTGGATCCAATCCCATCCTTGCTACTTATACATGGGTGACACAGCCATTTTCGCACCCATGAACCTAAATAGTTCTCATCTCTAAAGTACTAATAAAAATAACAGCATCCACATCACTGAATTGTTTTAACAATGGAAAAAACTGCTGGATGTGGTGATGTAATCCTTGTAGTCCTAGCACTAGCGAAAACTCAAGCCCTGCCTGGGGGACTAAGTAAGACCCTGTCTCAAGAAACGGGGTGCCTCTATACTCTTGCTGTTTTCTGCCGCCATGAACTGCTGCTCTTTGCCATGTGCCACTCTGCCTTGAGCCGCCAGCCAAGCATGGACTGAACCTCCACAGACTGCGCCTTAAAAGGGGCGGGGGTACTAAAGATGTAGCCCAGTGCTGAAGTCCTGAGTTCAAACTCAAAAGAGGACGGAAAAAGCTGGAGGGCGGGGATGCACTGAATATTTGGGAGGCTGCCCATTTTGTAGGGGAGGCGGATGTACTCAAAGCAGCTGAGAATCGGGGCTCCGCCCCCTGTAGGGACGGAGGGGCTGACATGGACGAGAGGGCTAATCAGTCGGTGGAGGGCTGGGCCGTCCGCGTTTGCCTGGGTCCAGTCTAGGTCCTTGAGACTTCTACGGACATTTGCAAACGCGCAGAGGCCCAGCGGATAGTGGGCGCCGGCAGAGAAGCCCGCGAGGGTTGGGTAGGCATGAGGAGCCCGCGGGGAGCTTGGTCCAGCAGAGTCTGCACGCCCAAAGGTTCGACCCTTGGCGTTCCACTAGCCAGGCTGAGCCGCCCGCCCTGGCCGTGCCAGCACAGTCTAGCCTCGTTACCTTCCTCGCCGAAGGGTGCTGGGAGGCCAAGGAAGCCGCCGGGGGCCGAAGCCGCTGCTGCGACCCCGCCCTCACCCACTTCACGACCAGCTTCGGCCCGGGCTTCTGCCGTATGAGCGGCCGTCACCCGCACTGCCATCGCGCCCTCCATGTCGCAACGCGCCGCAGGAAGATGGCGGATTTACGACCGTGTCGTCATAACAACGGGCCGCCGAGGGCGGTGTAAGGAAACGGCAAGAGGGGGCGGGACAGAACTGAATAGATTTGACAGGCAGGCCTCGAGGGGGTGTAGCCTAGGGCCAAAGAGGTGGGGCCCCGTTCGAAGACAGCCGAAATATGACAGGACGACTGGGGTGGGGCTACAATGAAACGAATAGGCAAA
Organism: Myocastor coypus; assembly: GCA_004027025.1. Lineage (NCBI taxonomy): Eukaryota > Metazoa > Chordata > Mammalia > Rodentia > Myocastoridae > Myocastor > Myocastor coypus. Next base: position 3,712 of record PVJA010039532.1, on the reverse strand, counting down.
AAAGGCAGAGCCAGGGTTGGCTCTTGTGGTTGGGCGTGGTCTCTGCGTTGAGGGTTTGTCCAGACGCTAGAAAACAGGGTTGGGGCGGGGCTGTCAAAATACTGACACTAGTTTAGCCACGCTTTTAAATTCTAGGACTTGAAAGCCAGAGGGGAGCATAGTTCCGTGGCACAGTGCCTGCCTGGCAAGTGCAAGGTCGTGAGTTTGAATCCCGGTCTCCCACCCCCACCCCCCCCAAAAAAAAGCCAAAGGGAAAAGGCTTGTGCACTGAATGGAGCAGCCCGCCCGCCCGGCCTCCAGAGCACCTCCTGGTGGAGGTTCTCCCTGCAGAATCCGGCCTTGAGAAGGCTACTGACAACCTAGGGTTCCTGATGAACTAGGGATGCGGCGCTTGCCTGTCCACCTCACCCCTAGGGTATAAGAGACTCCCTTCATGATTACCCAGGACACAAAAAACTACCAACCCCGGTAAAGGATGGCTCATGCACAGCTTTGCAAAGTCTTTTATTATTTTATATTTTTAAAAATTTGTGATAAATATAAAATGTAGCCGGGCGTGGGAGTGCACACCTGTGATCCCAGCATTTGGGAGGCTGAGGCAGGAGGATCAGTGCAAGTTCGAGACCAGCCTGGGCTATAAAAGTGAGCTCAAAGCCAGCCTGAACTGCATAGTGAGATCCTATCTCAAAAATAAATAAATAAATAAATAAATAAAAATAAAAAAACAAATAAATAAATAAAATAAAATAAATACAGAATTTACCATGAGTGACATTTAGTATACACACAGTGTTAAGCAACACTATCTGGTTTCAAAACATTTTCATTATCCCCAAAGGAAATTTGTACACATTAAGCAATCATTCTCCTCCCTATTCCCCCACCCTTCTTTGTTCCTGTAGATTTTGCTATTTTGAATATATACAAATGGAATCATAAGCTGTGCTTTTGTATCTGACTTCACTCTGCTTGTTTCCATAGTTCATTCACTTTGCATTATATGTCAGTGTTTCATTACTTTTGCTTTTTAGGCAGGGTCTTGATTACCCAGAGCTATATAGATAGTAGTTCTTCTATCTATGTAGTTCAGGCTGGCCTTGTGGTCACTACATAGCCATGGCTGGCTTCTAGCTCCTAGCGAGCCTCCTGCCTCAGCCTACCAATACTAGGGTTACAGTGTCTACCACATGCATAGTCATACTTTTTATAACTTAATGACATTCCATTACATGGATAGGCTACATTTTACTTTTTACTATTTTGAGTAGAGCTATGCTCAACATTTTTTTTCTTCTGTTCTTCTGTATTTAGGGCAGGGTCTACAGCATCTACAGGGTCTCACTACATAGATTGGACTTGTGGTGATCTGCCTGTGTTCAGCCTCCCAAGTAGTGGGATTACAGGCAAACGCCACCATGCCCAGTCTCAGTCACTGTCTCAGCATTCCCCTTGGGAGGGCCAGCACATCCCCAGCCATCCAGGTCACTGTGCTATGACTAAGAAGGCGCTTTAGCCCACAGAGCTATCAGGCCAGCCTGTATACGAAACATCCTTATACAATTTTTTTGTTTGTTTGTTTTTAGGATAGGGCCTCACTGTGCAGTTCAGAATGGTCTTAAACTTACTATGTAGCCTAAGTTGTCCTCAACCTTACTATAAGCCTCCTGCCTCAGCCTCAGTGGTTGTATTACAAGCCTGAGCTACCACACCTAGCAAGTTTTAAAATAAGGTAATACTTAACATATCTTTAAATAAATGTTCAGGGCCAGGCATGGTGGCACATGCCTGTGATCCCAGCACTTGGAAGGCTGAGGCAAGAGGATCAGTGTGAGTTCAGGACCAGCCTGGGCTACAAAAGTGAGCTCAAGGCCAGCCTGAACTGCATATTGAGACCTTGTCTCGAAAAAAGACAATAAATAAATAAATAAATAAATAAATAAATAAATAAAATGTTCAGGGCCAAGGCTCAGTAGAATAGCGAACTAAATAAATTTTTCTTCCCTAAAAAAAGTTTATAAAGCCAGGAGTAGTGGTACATACTTGTAATCCCAGCATTTGGGAGGATCATTGTGGGTTTGAGGCCAACCTGGGCTCCATAGTGAGTTCACAACCAACCTAAACGATATACCAAGACCCTGTCTCAAAGACAAACAAATAGTAAATAAGTAGAGCATGTCAGGCATCCTTGTCTTGAAGAAAAAAATTAAGGTGCAGAATTTACAGGATTCTAACCTGAGACTAACCCAGGCTGGGAACCCATAGCACACTTCCCTGAAGGTCTGTTATTCTCTGTGAGCCAAGCCCATACTGGATATAAGAGACCCAGGTGAATTAGACCTAGTTCTCTCCAGCAAGGACAGTCATTTCCAGGGAAAATGAAACACAGACAGGCACAGGGCGCCATGTGTTCCTCAGCAGGAAGCGGGCAGGCAGGTGTCTGCATGCTGAGACTGCCTAGGTGGGAAACTAAGGACCTTTGTTTAGCAGGAGCTGGAGTGGGATAATGATGAAGTTGCTTTCCACCAGCAAGTCACTCCACTGCAGAATTGTAAGCAGAGAGAGTAACTGTCTGTGTTTCAAAGGGAATCCCTCCAACCACCTTTCAGAAGACCCTCAAGGCTCAACAGAAACATTGGAGGTTAAGTTTGGATTCCCACAAAAGACTTACATAATAATTTTGAAAAGATCAAAGTAAGTTTATTATAATATATACAGCAAATACGAACATAGTCAAATAATATACTACCACACAATGAGGCAGGTCACAGGACAAAGGATCAGGAGTCCAAACATGAAGACATCTCATCTTGCATAAGACAGTCTTCAGCAGATGGGAGAGAAAAATGCCATAACACATTCAGTTTCTTAAGTATTGAATTCAGACAGAAGGGATCTGGTACCCACATGCCTCCATGGCTGGAAGGGATCATTCGGAATCTTGGCTAAAGCCTGGGAATGGTTAGATTTTATTTTATTTTTATTTGTGGCCTGCTCAGTCTGACCTGGGGGCAGGGCAGGGGTGGCATGTGGTGCCAGGGATTGAACCTTGGTTCCTTAGACTGCTGAGCTATCTTGCTGGCCCCAGCAGGTTCAGGTTGTGTGTGTGTGTGTGTGTGTGTGTGTGTGCGCGTGTGTGTGTGTGTGTGTTAACAGTTATCTCTGTACACTCCTTTCTCAGAAGATAGCCTCCCTGAAGAAAGGTACACAAGCCAAGGTCATTCAGTGAACACATGCATTTCACTGATTCTCATCATTTTTAACTCCCTTGGACAGGAACTCCACAATCCTCCTCCACTGGTTGAATGTACTTTATTTGTTTGTTTATTTATTCTATCTTTTTGAGACAGGGTCTCTCTCTGCAGTTCAGGCTGGCCTCAAACTCACTTCTGTAACCCAGGCTGGTCTTGAACTCACACTGATCCTCCTGCCTCAGCCTCCCGAGTTCTAGGATTGCAGGTGTGTGCCACCATGCCTGGCTGATTGTATTTTATTTAACTAATCACATATTGAAGGACATTTCAAACACATCCAAGCTTTTTTTTTCACCACTTGAGTCCTTTTTTCAATTACTGTAACTATTAATCCTGCTATGTCAACTTCGAGTTAAAAACATCTAGCAAGGCCTGGCAAAAGAGCTCAGCAGACTAAGCACCTTCTTAGGCGAGCACAGGGACAAGGTTTGATGCCCAGCACCATATGCCATGCCAGCCCA
>PVJA010039531.1:0-19078 GCA_004027025.1 Myocastor coypus | reverse complement strand
AGAGCTGCGTGCAGCCTGTAGCCAAGGGGATCCCGCCGCTCAGGGAGAAGCCCGGATAATTCTGGACAGAGGCGAACTGTGCTGCTCTGCCACGTGTCTGTTAGTAAGGTCGGCATTCACTGTGAAGGAGGGTTTGAGCCTGACTTGGAGTGTTCTCAGAACGACACACCCGTCCCCGTGAACATGCGATGCGCAGCGATTCAAAACGCCTTCACTGTTAACTGGAAATACAGCAGTAGCACATGAGTGTGTGTGTGTGTGTGTGTGTGTGTGTGTGTGTGTGTGTGTGAGAGAGAGAGAGAGAGAGAGAGAGAGAGAGAGAGAGAGCTTACAAGTTAGCCACTTCTACATGAAATAAATATTATGTGCAGAATATGTATTTTCCTAGAAGGAAAATAATTAACAGCCTTCATTTCTATCTACAATTATAATACAGCTTATCATATTTTTTTTGTCCCAAGGACTTTGAAGGCAACTATATCCTTAAGAAATTTTACTCTTATTTCCTGGGGCACTTGGCCTATTTTATAAATGCTATTTTCTGCCTTGAAGCAACACTGTATCTTTACAAACCTTTGCATCTTTACTGACCCTTAGCATGGGCAAAAGACAGCCAAACGTGTGTCCCAGACAAAAAGGTGTGATTTTGTCCCCTCCATCATAAGTTTCTTCACTCTCTGGCAACGTTCTTGTGATAAAGGCAGGCTAAGGCAAGAAAAGCACAGTAGATTTACTTAATTTACTTATGTGGCACAGGAGCCCTTGGAAATAAAGATCCAAAGACCCACGGAAAATTGTCCATTTTTCTGTGTGGGTTCAAAGAAAAAAGTGATTTGACAGAGGGTCTGACCCAGTGGTACCAGACAAAGGGCAGTCTTGGGTATTTTTCTTTTGTTGGTGAGACAAAATAACCCGCACACAAAGTGAAGGAAGGAAAGGTGGACGTAGCTCAGAGTTTGTGGAACTTTCAGTCCAGAATCAGCTGCTTTCAAGGCAGGTGGCACATGGCAGAGGGTAGCAATTCCAGGTGAAAAAGACAGCAGGAGCCTCTTTCCCTCCCAGCCTGGGGGCAGCTTCTCCGAGCCCTCTTCTTGCAGAGGGATGAGGACGTTCACAGGGTGAGGACCCTGGGCCCCTGCTGAGTCACTTAAACTTCCAAACTTCTCAGGTGACACAAGGAACAACATCTGGGAGCTTCAAGGATTGCCCTTTTCATCGCAGGATGAACAACTGCTGAGTTACTTAGTTAAGCCTTTAGACCTCTCAAGTTGACACAAGGTATCAACCATAACACTGGAGCATATGATAATTTATTTCTATTCTGCTTATTTCTGTTTACTGTGTGAGTTGCACATCTTACCTGTCCACTTGCAGTGCACCTGGGTCCTATTTTTCTCATGCTCCCAGCACTTATTTGAGGCATTTTTTTTTTTATCATGACCAAATTGGTGTGAATCCGAGCCTCCTCATTCTGATCACATTTCTTTAATGATCAGTGATGCAGACTATGCTTTCAGGAGCTCATAGGCTATTTTCAGGTCTTCTTAGAGAAAAACACACTGAAGCCTTTGCCCACTTGTAATTGAATTGTACTTGTTGTTGAATTTTAGGAGTTCTTTGCATATCCTGGGTATACTGATCTCTACAGATTTACGGATTGCAAATCTTTTCTCCTTTACATGGGTTGCACTTGGATTTTGCATTAGAGCATGCTTTGGTACAGACAGAGTTTAAGCTTGATACACTCTGGGTTTTGTACTTTTTCTTTTGTTGCCTATGTTTTTGGATCCCTGCCAAGATATCACTGCCATATTCAATGTTGTAAGCATCCATGGATCTCAGTGTGATCATTCTATCCGGTGAGAAATGACAGCAGGAAGGAGGAAAAGATAAATAAGAAGAGCTGGGTTAGGGGGTGGCTCGTCTGCAGGGTTGGCGAGATGACCCACCCCCGCAACAATACGGACGTTCCCTTAACCTTTGCAAAGTGTATTAGTTACTTTTTACTCATTGCTGGGACAAATACCCGACACTCAAAATGAAGGAAGGAAAGGTTTATTTAGCTCACAGTTACTGGAGGTTTCAGTCCATATTCGGCTGGCCCAAGGCTGAGTAGAGCAGAGAGCATCCAGTCCATGGCGGCGGAACAGCAACAAAATGGTGGCAAAGGCAGCAAATCGATCAGGGCAGCAGAGCAACAGCAACAGCTCTAGTCTGTCTCTCTGTCGCTCTTTATATTACATTCAGGCTCTCTGCCTTAGGATATCTGCCCTAGACCACACCTATAGTCTCAGCCTTACTCAGACCGATAATCCTATCAGTACTAAAACACAATCCCAGGGATCATGAATCAAGTCTCAATCTATAGAAGCCATGCCCCATGATTGCATGAGGCTTTGGGGGGGGGACAACTAGACATAAACCATAACACAAAGTTACTAACATGTGACACAAGGTTTCCTAGTGACTACTAGCCAACTTAACCAGTCCGGATGATGTTTATTTCATGACTGAGGTAGTCCCCCTTACACACATTTCACCAATTTTCTAGCTTCCATGGCTCCCAGTATATGTCACAAACTTTTCTGTTTCCTTCTACAGATGTTTCAGTTTGACATTTGAGTCTTTGAGTTAGTTCTAAGCTAAGGCATTTACCTCGTCTAAGGAGCCTCGCTTCATTCCCTTGCATTTGGGTGTGTTTTTCCTAACCCCATTTATTCCAAGTCTTGTCCTTTCCCTGTTTACAAGTCTTGGCCTCTGTTCTTGCTTCTCCCTGGATGTCTCTGAAGTGCTCATCGATGGCGCTTCGGGAAGGCAGCTAGATCCTGCGTGTGTGGTGCCTGGATGGGTGTCCTGATCGGGTGGGCACAGTTCTAAGTGTCCTGATCAGGGGAGCACTAAGTGTGGATTACGAAGCCTCATCCAGGTGCAATCTCATCCTGGGTGGAGCACAGAGGGAGAGAGAAAAGGCAAGCCTGCTGCCTCCTGCCTGCCTGCCACCAGCAACTTCTCCTCTCAGGAGTTCTTCTACGATGCTACCCTGTCCTAGAGCCAGCCTACAATGGATTGAAACCTCTACTGTGAGCCAAAATAAACTTTTCCTGCTTTAATTTATAGGTGTTAGGTTGTTTTGTTCCATTAGTGAGCAAGTAACTAAAATGGCATGCCTGCTAAAAATCACGCCTAGGTTTATTCCTGGGCTTGGTACTCTGTTCCACCTACCTGTGCCTTGGGAATTCACAAGAGCAAAAACTGATGCCCTGTAGTGTACTACACTGCTAAAGTGCAATGTACAATATCACAGCTACACTGTTTGATACCTGGAGCCATGCAGTAAGTTGTGAAATCAGTAAGTCTAGGTAACTTTATTACTCTTTTTTTCAAGATTGCTTAGGCTCTTTGGGTTCCCTTGGTTTTCTGCGTGAATTTTAGTATGGACTGAGTCTTCCAATCTGTGAACACAGATCTCATTTCATTCTTGGTGCTGCGTGAGTCTCCTTTATGTTCTATCACAGAATACTACAGACTAGCACACTTATAAACAACAGAAATTTGTTTCACAGTTCTGGAGGCTGAAGGTAAAAGTGGCAAGAGGCACAGCACAGAGACAGGGAGGTGCGTCTTTGATGATCCTTCCACCAGGGGCTGTAGTGAATGATGTTTGTTACACTTCTCTTGTTGCCAGGACAATGCCCGACACTCAAAATAATGGAAAGAAATGTTTCTTTAGCTCCCAGTTACTGGAGGTTTCAGCCGGCTCCAAGGCAGAGAAAGGCACATGTCAGACAACCTTTCAATAGCAAAGAATGAGAGCAAAAGCCAGTGGCAGCTCAGGCAGCTAGCTAGCTTCTCACCCCTCCTCACACTGTAATGCAAAGTACCTGCCCCTGAGCAGGTGCAGCATCCCCACCCACAGTAATCAATCACAAACTCCGGAAGCTGCCCCATGAATGCTTGAGGCTTGGGGCGGGGGACATCAATACACACATCATAACAAGCAACATTACTCCAAGTGATCATGGCCTGAACACTTGTAGAGGTCCTGTTTCTTATCACCATCACAAATGGTAAATTTCAATTGGATGTTTGGAGTGGACATTTGACCTCAGCAGATGATTTCCTTGATTTATTTCAACAGTATTTCATGCAGGGCTGAGCGCGGAAGGTCCTCCTGAGGATCACAGCAAACTGCATAAGAGGACAACTGGAGAGGAAGAAGAGGGCTGTTGATCCTCCTGGCAGCAGAACTCAGGTCCTCACTGTCTCTGAGGATGGCTGCGGTGCTTTTCCCAGCAGTTCAGCCCTTACCTTAAGCATCACTTCCGGGCTCCAGTGCAGATCCCTCAGCCTGCTGGCACAGATCCTTCACCCACTCACACTGACTTCCTAGCTTAAACACTGACCTTGGGACCTTCCCAGTGCAGATCCTTGGGCTGGGGAGATAGCCCAGTAGAATAAGCGTTTGCCTGGCAAGCGCAGGGTCCTCAGTTCAATCTCTGGTACTGCAAAACAACAACAAGAACAAAGACTTGCGTGGCACATGGTTGTGGACTCTAGGTCTTCAAGAGCACTCATGCAGGACATTGCTGTGGGATCCAGGCCCTCAGGGGAAGACTTTAGATTTCTACTGTGTGGATATCTTTTCCCTCTGTGGAAGATGCTTGAAAGGAGACCAGCAGGGCCTGAATGGAAGCGCATGGGTAGGCAAGGTCACTCAGCCGCACGAAGCTCCCCGTGTGTCTTGTGAGTCTCAGATTCAGACCCTGAAGACTTCAGTTCGGGATGGCCCATCAGACGTCAGCGAGGCTCCTAGGGCTCACTGCGCCTGCGTAAACCTCCTGCACAGCAAGAGTGTACAGAAGCAGAAAACTACAGCTCCCAGGATGCTGTGCGCGTCACCCCGCCCATAGTGCCAGCGCGCATGCGTACATGGGGACTTGTAGGTTGCTCCGCGTCTGGAGGAGGCGAAAGTGGGGGCGCAACCCGAAGCCGCGTATCGCGCTGGGACTTGGAGTCCCTGAAAGCTCATGCTGGTCGGCTAGTGACCCGGAAGCTTCCCTGAACGTCACGTCATGTTTGGCGCCGGCGCAGAGCGGGAGGGAGGCGGGAACGCTTCGAAGCCAAGGCGGCCGGCTGAGCCGAGGCGAAGTTCGGCGGGGCTCTTGGAGATTCCCGACTCGCGATGGCGCCCCCAGCGACCTAGAAGCCCGCGCCGCCGCGAGACGCTCGCTGACTGTAGTCTTTCCGTGGCGACCGACCTAGAGTGCTGGGTGCTTAGGCCACGATGGTGCCACCTACCAGGCTGTACTGCCCGGGTGAGAGGGGACCCCGGCCGGGGACAAGTGCAGAGAGGTGGAGGCGGTGGGCGACACGGGCTGGGCCACCCTTGGCGGCTGCGGGCTCGCCTGCCCTCGCGCTGTCTCGCCTCAGCTCCAGGTCTCGGGCTGCACTAGAGCAAGGTCAGTGCTGCCCGCCCCCGCGGACCTGGCTTCCTCCCCGCGAGGTCGCCCCAGTTGGAAGAGTTAGCATCTAGGCTAAAGGTCATGCTGAAAATGAATTCTGTCATAACTGGCATAAAGTTACTGAAGTTAACTTCGTGGGATCTTCAAACTAGTATAGGTGTTGTAAATTCATTAGCCTAGTTAACATCTAGGCTAAAGGTCATGCGCAGAAAATCTTGTCAGTGCCGCTCACCTAGTTAACTCCCTGCTCCTGCATCTCTGGAGCTCAGGCACTCTCTGTTGCCTCGTGCGCAATCGGAACAAATTAGCACTCAGGCATTTTTTCCTTTTGCTCCTGGCTCGACCTCTGTCTTTACGACCATCCCAGGCAAGTGTTGGGAATGTGAAGTCTAATCTGTGCCGTCACGACTGACGTTCATGTGCTATCCAAGCCCCAGCTTATGTAGAGAGCTAGGAATTTTCTGTATGATCTGAAATTAACTTTGGGAACTTATGTATAGTTCTTGGGACAATTGAACGTTATTTTTAAGTTTTTACTTAAATTTTTTAGAGGATCTTGAATTCAGTCATACCTGGCATAAAGCTTCTAAAGTTAACTTTATGGAATCTTCAAACAAGTATAGATCTTGTAAATTCAAGACTGCTCATGTGTAGGTTTCATAAAAGTAGAGTTTTGGTACATTTACTCACCCTGCATATTTAGAATTTTTTCTCAAGTTTCCTTTACTCATGCATCTGTTACACATCTAATGTGTAGATATGCTTTATTTATTTTTAGTTATTTGGTTCCAAGAACTGAACTCCAGACCTTGTGCTTGCCAGGCAGGTGCTTGTGCTGCTGAGCTGTATCTCCAGCCTACTTTATGTTTTTTGGGCCATCAGCGTAGTCACGTACTATCTACACCTAAATGCATTCATTCCTGGGCTCCCTTGGGTGGTGTTTTCTTTCTTTGGAGACATAGACTCTCAGTGTCGTTTTGGGTGGCCTTGAACTCATTACATAGCCCAGGTTGTCCTCAAACTCAGCCATCCTCCTGCCTCGACCTCTGAAGCGCTAGGGTAACGTGTGTGCCACCACACCCAGCTGTGCCTCTTCTCTTTGGATACAAATTCCTTGCCATTTTCAGAGCCTGCTGTTAGCACAGTTGACAATCAAGAGGTGGACACAAATGTGAGACCCAGTGTTAGGAGGTCAGTGGATTTTGTAACTGCACTTCTCTCCCATAATTCAGCCACCATGCATCAAAGTTCAGTTCTCTAAAGTGAGTCCAGCTGGTATGCCCACGCCTATGATTCCAGCGCTGGGGAGGCTCAGGCAGGAGGAGCATTACAGTTTGGGACTAGCCTGGGCTATAATGTGAGTTCAAGGCCAGCCTGAACTGCATGGTGAGACCCTATCTCAAAATGAAAATAGTAATAATAATAATAATAATAATAATAAAGTGAGACTCACACTTGTGTTCCCAAAAGGAGTAAAGATTATGACTTCTTTTAATCCACTGGAGGAACTCAGGCTCTACAGCTTTAAATATTTTCAAGCATATTAGTAGTCACAAAGGCAGTAGAAACATTTAAAGTTAGCTATGTTCCAGTCATCAGTTTTCAGAGGTAAATGGTAATTTCTGTGCATTGATCTACAGTGTAGCATGTGATACTCCTTTCAGTGATACTCTGTATTCCGGACTTGAGTTCCTGTGTAACCTGTATGTTATCTCACATTTTTTCAGTATTTATGATAGGTAAAGAATTAGCTAAAGCTTAATAAAGTAGTCCCAGTATTGCTTCTTAGTATGCATTTACAAGTAGACAGAATTAGTTTCCTTTCTGGTTTCTATAAAAAATTACTGAAAACAGGTTTATACTGGGTAGAAGGTTTTAGAGCTCAGTTACTCCAAACATACCTGTCATGTGCTCTAGTACTTGTCTGACGCCAGGTTTTTTGCTCTGTAAAATACTCCTGTATTGGGAAGAATAAAACATCAAAAAGGATTACTCATGCAGCTGGGTGCTCAGGCCTAATAATTAAGCCAGACTCTTATGGCATCCACCTGTAATACCAGCATTCTAGAAGGCTGAGGCAGAAAGATCATAAATACAAGTCCAGCCTGGGTGATTTCCTGCCTCAAAAATTTTTTTAAAGAGGGCAAAATAAGTGCTCAGTGAGAAGGTCCTAGGGTCAGTCCCTAATGCCAAACAGCAAAACTGAACCAATGATGCCTGGCTCTGGCTGATACTTGTTTTGAGACAGGGTCTTGCTCTGTAGTTCAGGATGGCCTTGAGCTTAGTTGTGTAGCCCAGACAGCCTCGAATGTACAGTGATCTTCCTGCCTCAGCACCCTCAGTGCTGGAATTACAGGTGTGAACTCCATGCCCAGCTATTGTCTGGGCTGACCTTTACTAAAACATATCACCTCTCCATTTAAGGGGAAAGAAAATTTATTTTCACCATCTCTTGAGTCCATGACTTCAGTTAATTTCAAATAAATTTGTGGTCTCAAAGCTTGACAGAATGTCAAAGAATTGAGATGTTTGGCTAGGAATATGTCTGCTACCTGGCATATAACATTTGAAGGATAAAATGTGATTTTAAAATGAGATATTTTTTCTTTTTAATGCATTTCATACAGGGTCTTACCACACGGTGCCACTGCACCTGGTCTTGGTGGCCAGCTGAGCGTGCCTGATGCAGCATGTCGTGCTGGGATCAAATCCCAGTCCCTGTGCTTGCCTAAGCAGGTGCTGCTTAGTCCACTGAGCAATCTCACTGGTCCTTACAATGGAAGATTCTTAAACTCCTCAGTGTGTCCACCAAGGTCTAACCCATACAGTCTCCTGAGTCCGGTTAAGTTCCGGGGCAGAAAGGCCCCTGGGGTCTGAACCCAGGAATGTGGCTCTGAGCTACCGCCCGGCTTCCCCTCTTTCACACTCTGCATTGTTTAGACAAGGTCTCCCCAAGCCCCCCAGTTGTTCTGGCTGAGTGTGCCCTTGCCATTTCCCACTTCGGCCTCTCAGAGAACTGCATTATACCAGTGCAGGTGAACTTCTTTGTTTAGTTTTTCTACTTATTTTTACAGTTAATATTTAGAGTTGGTTCATTTTCTGATTGATGCTTCATAATAAGACAATTTAAAAGAAACAGCCTCATAGTTATTATTAAACAGATTTGCAGATGGCTGTATGTCAGTTGAAATTGTAACCAGGAAGGCACCTATCCATTAACAAACATGTATTTGAGACTTGCTTTGTAATACAAGGCCCTTCACTATTTATAAGACAAGAATGACTCTAAACTTTACAGCTGGTGGAGTAGGGAGAATTAAGCAACTTGAAGGTTTCATTGCTGTTAATATGCAGAAGTGCTGAGTACATGGATAGACTGCTCCACTTTTGTCTTTTTGTGTCTGGCTTCTTTCAAGAGCGATAAATACATATATGTATATGTTGCACTTGGAATTGATCCCAGGGCTTTCACACTCAGCTATAGTCTCAGGGCTTTTTATTTTTGGGTACATAGTCTTGTTCAGTTGGTCAGGTTTGCCTTGAATGTGCAGTCATTCAAATATTACCAGAGGCAGGCACCACCACACCCACCTCACAATAACAGGTATTGTTGTCAAGGTTCATTATGTCATAGTGTGTGATGGTATTTAATTTCCTTTTATGGCTGAGTATTACTCCATTGTGTATGTATGTCACTACTCACTATTGATTCCCATTTGAATTGTTTCTACTTGATAGATGTTAAAGATTAATTTAGGTACAAATACTCATTACAAGTTTTGTGTGGACCTAGTTTCATTGACTTAGTTTGAAAACTTTCACTTTTTTTTTTTTTTTTTTTGTCTTTTTGAGACAGCTTCTGGTTATGCAGTTCAAGTTCAGGGTGTGTTACAACTCACTTTGTAGTAAATGCTTCATAATGAGTCAGTTTAAAAATTAGAAACAACCACAGCAAGCTCCTGCCTCAGCCTCCAGAATGCTAGGGTTACAGGCCAGGCGTATGCCATCTGTTGGTGGATATTTGGGCAGTTTTCAAGATTTAGCTAGGACAGATTTCACTCTGTGAACATGGGCATGCATAGATAGCTTGCAACACCCGTAGTCTATTATCTGCCTCCTCGATTGCAACCATCCTAGTGGTATAAAGTAGTGTCTCACTGTGGTTGTGATTTGCGTGTCCTTGCAGCTAATGATATTGAGTATCTTTTCATATGCTTACTTGGCAAAACCTTCCCATCATTTGCCCTCTTTAACTAAGCTATTGTTAAAGCCTGTCTTTATTATTAGATACAATTTCTTTATATGTTCTAGATATAAGTCCCATGTCAGATATTTGTATGATTTGCAAATGTTTTCTCACATTCTATGAGCTATCTTCCCCCCACTCCCATGGGTTATCTTTAACACCTTTGAATTTTTTTGCCCTCCCTCCCTCCCTCCCTCCCTCTCTCCCTCCCTCCCTCCTTCCCTCCTTCCCTCCTTCCCTCCTTTCCTTCCTTTCTTCCTTTGTTTCTTTTTGAGATAGTGTCTTGTTATGTAGTCAGTCCAAACTAGCCTAGAATTTGAAATCCTTGTGTCTTGGCCTTCTGAGGACTAGAATTAAACAGCCTAGCCAACATACCATATTTCTGCAGAAATAAGGCCTAACTGAAAAATAAGCCCTAGCATGGTTTTTCAGGATGCTTGTAATACAAGCGCTGCCCTGAAAATAAGCCCCAGTTAAGATTGTCAGCCAGGTGGATGCATTTAGTACGTCCATTGCAATACATGATGGATTTCCTGTGCTATAAAATAGTAACAAATATGGTTATTGGCTTTAATACTTAAGTGATAATATAAATTTCAGTGTAACTGAAAACTTGTAAATACCCAAGTGAGTGCCTCTGGATGAAAGGTAAATGCCTGTGTAGACAGGTGAGCCCTAGACTTTCTGCCAAATGGCCAATTGGGGCACAGCTGGGCTCCTACGGAAAGACCAGTCCAAACAGAGACACGTGGCCAGGACGCTGTGTGCACTTGACCATGCAGGGACCTGGTTTCTCATATGAGTTTTCGTGACTCACTGCAGCATGTGTGAACTTCTATGAAATGAAACATTTTCTGAATTTTGCATCTCTCGTGTAGACTACCTTTTTTAAAAAATCTTTTTGAGACAGTCTTGCTATACAGCTCAAGCTAAGCTCTCACTTTGTATCTCAGGCTGGTCTTGAGCTGCGACAGTCCTTCTGCCTCAGCCTACTGGGCCACCAGGCCTGGCTATTTTGCTTTTTGTTTGTTGAGAGCAGGAAAATTTATTGGGGGATAAGAATGGGAAATTGGACTGATACTCTTAGCTGTCATCGTTTGTGTCGCCACTCCTCTATCTCCTAAGACTTAAGTTAACACTTGAAGTAGTGGAAACTTTGTGATGCCCCAGCTGCAAGAGGCCCTGGCTCAGGGGAAGACTGCATGGGGTAAAATCCCTGACTGTCACCAGTGCTGTGTGAGAGGCTGCATGGACAGGAGGAAGCTCACCTGCCGCACCCAAGACTCCAGGAGTCAAAATATTCAGGCAGAATTTGGGCTCCTGCGAGCTCTGATGACGTTAGTGGAGAAGATGACGATTGTATTTGAATAAATGTAGGTTTTTGTGCATGAATGTATGAGTGAATGTAGATGTTGTATATAAATGAAAATAGATTTTTATACATGAAAAAATAAGACATCCCCTGAAAATAAGTCCTATGTGCATCTTTTGGAGCAAAAATTTGTTTAGGACCCAGTCTTAGTCTAAATAAAGTAGCAAGACTATCTTGAAAAAGAAAGCCTTGCTTAGCTAGAAGTCACAAAGACTTTTTTTTTTTTTTTTTTTTTTTTTTCTGGCAGGACCGGGGTTTGAACTCATGACCTTGCACTTGCCAGGCAGGCACTTGTGCCACGGAGCTATCTCCCCAGCCCCATCTCACGAAGACTTACACCATTGTTTGTTTGTTTGTTTGTTTTTCCCTGAGATTGTATGGTTTTAGCCCTTTAGTTAATTTTTATATCATAATCTGTAACATTTTTATTATGAAGTAATTTTTTGTTTTTCTTGTTTCAGTTGTTTTATATGTTTGGTGCGTTTGTAGCACATGATAATTACGTTCGTTCTGAGTATTTCTGGGACGTGGGGCACATCCGGACACTTTTCCCCTTCTTTCCCTTCCTCCTCGAGGGCACTGCAGACCTACAGAAGAGTTGCGAGGAGAGTACAGGGTTCCAGTACACCATTTGTGTCACTTAACTGTGGTGTGATTATTTAAAACTAACAAGGTAGCATTGCCAAACACCTATGTAAAGTGTAGACGCGACTCTGGTCTGGCCTTTCTCTTCCAGAGTCCTGTCAGGCCACCACTTGCTCTTAGTTGGCGTCCCTCTTTGTGCTGCTTCCTGCAGCATTTGTGATTTTTGCTTTCAGGCGCTTTGTAGCATGTCCTGATCGGAGCCTTGCAGTTTGTGGTGATTAAGTATGGGCGTGAACCACAGAGGTGCCATGCTGTCCTTGCCGTGTGGGGTCTGTGCCCTGTGCGTCCGCCGGGGCACATGAACCCCTTTGCTTGGTGCAGTGTTATCTGCCATACCTCCCCCCCTTTTTGGGGTACTGGGGATTGAATCCGACCTTGCACTTGCCAGGCAGGCGCTATTGCCGCTGAGCTATATCCCAGCCCAGTTTCCCCTTTTATTTATTTTTTCCCCTTTTTTTTTTTTTTTTTTTTTTGTCTTTTTTGAGACAGGGTCTCACTATGCAGTTCAGGCTGGCCTTGAGCTCCACTTTTGTAGCTCCACTTTTGTAGTCTCGAACTCGCACCGATCCTCCTGCCTCAGCCTCCCAAGTGCTGGGACTATAGGTGTGTGTCACCATACCTGGCTGAAGTTCCCCCTTTTAATGCTGTACTCGTTAGGAATCTGTCTGTCCAGCCCACAGCCAAAGGAGAAGGCATGTTTGAGTATGTCATTCCATTCATGTACACCGTGGCTTTCTCTGCCAGCATCTTTGTTAAGTGAGATCCATCTGACAGGAATGAGGTCAGCTTTACTAGACGGGGCTCCAGCTGCGTAAGCGCCGCTCAGTGAGTCACTGTCTCTTATCCCTGATGTGAAACGGTGTCTGCGCTGTAAAGCACAACGCTGTGTGTACTCTGTTTTGGGTCTGTTTTTATTTCTCACTTTAGTGGTTTTAAAATATTTAAGATTGAGTAAACTTTATGAAAAGGCTCCTGAATTGTTCATCTAAGAAAGAGTGAAACCTAATTCCATATGCAATATAGCACTCATTGAGAATAATCATTCAGTTTATATGATTTTTTGCGTTTACTCTCAGGAAAATGAATTTTTAGAATGATACTCATGTTTATAATTTTTTTGGCAGCATATCAGTGCCTTCAAATGTTAAAAATTACGAAAAATATCCTACCTCTGTGTGCTTCAAGACGGGCTTCAACTTCGGTCGTACCTCGACTTACTACCCACTATACAGTGTGTCCCCGGGACGAGGACAAACGATGGGAAGGTGGGTGACTGCGTATAGGCCGTTGGGACTGCTCTGAATACTCTGTTATGTTTCAGGGAGGGGATATTTCATTTTTCATTGTATTTTAAAAGCACCTGATAATACTATATGGCTTTTAATAATTGCATTGCATATTTCTATTTAGGTAAGCGGGTACTTGCTTAATTTGTAACAGTGAATCTCAAAGCCAAAAGATTGGCTTAAGAAAACTCAAGTAAGAATTATAACTGAAGTGGGACCTGCGAATACATCAAACAAGTATAGTAATACACCCAGCACAGTTATGTGAAGCATGAGGGGAATTTAGTGGGTAATTTGTTAATCACTGCATGATTTATCATGCTGTATTAATTCCGAAACTTACATCTATTTGCAATGCTTTTTCCTCCCAGGAGTGAACATGGAGAGATTTGCAGAAGAAGCGGATGTGGTGATCGTGGGCGCAGGCCCCGCGGGGCTCTCGGCCGCTGTCCGGCTAAAGCAGTTAGCTGCAGAGCACAACAAGGACATCCGCGTGTGTCTGGTGGAGAAAGCCGCTCAGATCGGGGCTCACACGCTGTCGGGAGCTTGCCTGGACCCAGGGGCTTTCCAGGAGCTCTTCCCAGACTGGAAGGAGAAGGGGGTATGACAAGCTGCTGCTTACGGAAATTCGGGCCTTTGCTCCAGCGCTCTTCCCAGATCGCTGGAGAAGAATCCCTCTTTATGTAGTTCTGTCTCTAGGGGGGATATATGCAAATATATGTGTATATTGCACATATGTACATATATATATGTATATATATATATATCTCATTGGATCGATTGATCTGTATGCATATGTATGTGTGTATATATGTATGTGCATATTTAATTTAAAAGGAAAAATTGACTCACCAGCTAGCAGAGATGCCAACTTGTACTTTTACATAATACATTCTGTGTGTTGTGTTTACGTGCTGTATATATAAGAAGACATGATTTTGAGCAGACCTGTGAGTAGTTCTGTGGGTGTCTGTATCACTGGTTTTTTGTCTTTGTTATGGGGGCTACCCGGTTTTGAACTCGTGCCCTCACATTTGCAGGCAGGGGCTGCACCACTGAACCAAACCCCTGGCCCTTGCATCATTGTTCTTAGTAAAGTACTAGGTAGAATTTTTCTGGGACAGTGCAGTATATGAAGTCAAAATGGGGGATGTAATTTCAAAATTAATAATGCGCGATGACTTCCTAGGACCTCAGCAGCAGAGTCACAGTGCAGCTTTCGGAGGACCAAGTGCTAGTTTCTCTCTGCTTTCAAGTGAAAGCTATGTGAACTTGGCTAAACTCTTATATTCTCAGTTTTGTCTTCTGTAAGATAGGCTATATTATTCCTGCCCTATTTGCAGGGTATGAGTATTCAGTATCTGAATGCTCTTGAGAAGGCTAAACTTGGTAAAAGTTTATAAATATATTCTTTACATGTGGAGTACATTGAATTGTAAAAATTTCATCTGTGATCTCCTTCCCAAAATATGCTCTTTAAAGTGCAGGGTCGATGACGAGAAGCAGGGAGCCAGATCTTTGCAAATGGGAAGGGGGGGGGGGGGCAGATGCAGCTCAGTCCATTCGTGTGCCTGCCAGCTGTGGTGTGCACAGCCCGTAAGCCCAGGTACTTGGGAGGCTCAAGCAGGAGGATCACAAGTTCAGGTCCAGCCCAGGCACCTTAGCAAGACTGTCTCAAGAAATGAAGAGGCTGTGGAGCTCCTCACTCTTGGGTGTGTAGAACCCTTATCTAGCATGTGCCGGGTTCTGGGTTCAGTCCCCAGTAGAGAAAACGAAGGGGAGGAGAATGTCCATTAGAAATGTACTTGCTGTCTTCAGCCAGAGGAAGAAGAAAATTGTTAAATTTTTTTCAGCAAGTGGGAAGTTTCATCTTGGAGCCAAGCACTTCCGCTCAACCTCCACAGAACAGGGACAGAAGATGCTTATGTTTCAGAGATGTCGCCAAGGCTCCCTAAAAGAGGCTCCTGGAGCTGAACTGGCAAGGGGCTTTAACATTAGTTTTGAAAAGATTCCCATCCACCTCAAAGAGACAGAGAAAGGAATTACAAGGAGAAGGAAAGACTGAAAGAAAGGGGGAAGGGGGAGTTTGCTTTCCTCTACTATCTCCAGAGAAAACTTAAGTTTTAAAAATTTCCATATTTACAGATATGAGCTAAAACCTTTTCTTTGCTTCTGTTCCAGGCTCCACTGCACACTCCTGTAACAGAAGACAGATTTGGAATTTTAACAAAGAAGCACAGAATTCCTGTGCCAATTCTTCCAGGTAGAGTGAGATGTGTATTCATAAAGTATGACGGAATGCTAAAGTATGACGGAATGCTATAGCTAGAGGGCACTTGACTAGAGGTGAGGAAGTCCCCTTCTGTACTGTGAGGAAATAGGCCACAGATACGAAGGATTGACCCAGTGACACGCCTTGCTGATGGGAAAGCAGAGCGAGACACCCGCTCTCAGCAACAGACTCACAAGCCAGCCAGGAATGTTCAGCTTAGTAAATTGGTGGATAGCAGCGGAACCAAGCACTGGAGTGAGCAGCGCCTACAGAATGAGAAGGTTCTGCCGGCTACTACTTGGACAGGACTAATGCCTAGAATGGGTAAATAACTCAAAGTTAGATTCCTGAAGCTGGAAGACTCATTCAGTGGGCACTTGAAAAGAATAGACCGTTCTCAAAAAGAGAACGACTATTACATGAAAAAATGTTCACTACCTCTGGCCATTAGAGAAACGCAAATCAAAACACCAGTGAGATTCCATCTTATTGCAGAAAGAATGGATGTCATCAAGAAATCAAATAACAAGGGCCAGCCAAATAGCTCAGTGGATTAAGGGCCTGCTAAAGCTCCTGAAAGCAGGTGCAGAGCCCAGGGGTTTGGTCCCTGAGCCTGCCATGCTGGGCCCTGCCCTGGGGCTTGCTGAGACAATGATTTAGACTGGGCATGGTGGTGCATGCCTATAATCCCAGCTCTTGGGAGGCTGTAAACAAGTGGATCACTAAGTCTAATCTAGTAGTGAGACCTGGAACACCCTGTAGACCCTTCCCTAAAATAAAAAATGAAATAACAAAAGTAAAAAGGCTGCAGGGAAAAAGCAGCCCTTCTAAACTGTATGTGGAAATGTGAACTAGCACAGCCACTATGGAAGCCAGTAGGGAGAGTCCTTTAAAAACTAAAACTAGTGAGACTGGGTGTGGTGGGGCACCTGTAATCCTAGCACTTGGCTGAAAACAGGAGTATCACTGAGTCCGATTTGCGCAGTGAGACCTTATAGAGCCTGTACTAAATACATTAAGAACAATAACAAAACAACTAGTGATTGCACTTGGCCCGGCAGTCCATTCTAGGTCTCCACTGAGGAGTTAAGCTCATATGACAGTGACTGTCATATCCATATTTATAGCAGCACGATTCATAATAGCCAAGTCTTGGCAGTGGCCTGTGTGTCCAACGGTTGAATGAATAAAGAAAATGTGTTCATACACAATGGCGTACTGAGCCATAAAATAGAATAAATTGCAGTCATTTGTAGGACAGTGGACACATTTTGAAATCATACTGTTAAGAAAAGTCACACACACGAGCTTAGTGTACATGTTTTTTCTCCTGTATGAGAAGCCCAGAGTATACATAATTGGAAGGACAAGATGAAAGAATAGGAAATGAGAAGATCTTGTGCAGAGGGGAAGGAGACCAAGAGGTAGGCGAAGGGAGGGGAAGGGAGCGAAGTGCAGTAGCCTGCTCTGCGCACGTGCCAGCTCCCCTCAAAGGGATCGCACGGACGGCAATTCATGCGGTAAAATGATTGAGAGCTCTAAGCCAAAGTTACGGAGGTTGAAATTATTATCAAGATAGCATGTACATTCAAATAGAAATACATGTTGATTTAGAATTTTAAGAGATACTCTTATCAAAGTGAGATTCATCCATTTTTTTGTTGTTGTTTTTTGTACTAAGGAGCAAACTCGGAACCTAGCGCTTACAAGACAGGCAGTTAAGCCTCTGAGCTATCTCCCCGGCCCAAGACTTACGTGTAAAGTCTATATTTGCAGGTCTCCCAATGAACAATCACGGCAATTACATTGTTCGTCTGGGACATTTAGTGAGCTGGATGGGCGAGCAGGCTGAGGCCCTGGGTGTTGAAGTCTACCCTGGCTACGCTGCCGCTGAGGTTCGTGGAGTTCATTACATGTTTGTGGCAAGTTCTACATTATCTTTTTACATTTGGAAGTAAAGCAAGAATTTTACAGCAGTAAAATATTGTTGAAAAGCCGTATGTTATTTGGAAGAGTTAAACTTTTTAAAAAATTAATGTTTATTGAAAGTGTTAATGTTTAATTGTTTGATCAGTCTTACATACCTATGTCTATTGATCTATACTGATTTGATGATGAAAATATGTAGTACAACCATTGTTAAATTTTTCTTGTTTTGAAATTCTGTACTATATGTACTCTTACTTGTTACTATTTTTTCTATCTTTGTTTCTGCTATTTTTACTCTTTAAAGTTAAAAAAAATTTTAAGAAAAATGAAAAGAAAAGCTGTATGTTTTAGAGTCACAAAATTAGAAGGAATCTTAGGAAGCCTTGGCCAGGAGGTGCTGACTTTTCTGTGTTGTGCCCGTGAGGGAGGCAGACCTCACCTGGTGGACTGTCTGGCGGGCGGCTGCGTCTCCTGTCTCGCGCTGTGCGGGACCGCTGCGACCTCCTCACGGGACAGTGTCCAGGCACCACGGCCCTGTTCTCCTCCCTCCCCATTGTCACTCTGGAGTTTTTCTTTCCCACGCTGAATCTCATTGCTTTCAGCCATCACATTGTATAACCTGAGCACTTTTAGCATCCTTGTTACTCTCTCTCAACCACACCATTGTATCTCCTTTGCAAAGTGATGTCCAGAATGAGTAGATTATCTCAGGCCTGGCGTGGAGCAGGGCTAGCAGCTTCCTCATTCTAGAAACTTCTTTAAAGTTCTTTGAATTCTCTGAAAGTAGTAACATTTCAGCAGCTGTATTATGCTTGTCATATTTCTTGGAGTTATTAAAATTATTAACTCAAAAAATCTACAAGTCATGAAAAAGAATGAAACGAGTGTATTTTTTGATTTGGTACTGGGAATCAAACTTTTTAAATGAATTTTATTTTATTTTTATTTATTTTTGCAGAACTGGGGATCAAACTTAGGACCTTGCACTGGCCACTCAGACACTTGTGCCCCTGAGCTATCTTCCTGGCCCCCTAAAGGAATTCTAGGACAGGGTGTACAAGGTCTCACTAAGTAGATTGGACTCCTAGTGATTCTCCTGTTTTCAGCCTCCCAAGGCACTGGGATTACAAGCTTGTGCCACCACGCCCAGTCTCAGTTGCTGTCTCAGAGGGCCCCAGGGGTGGGGCTGGCACAGTCGGAATTAACTCTTATCCTACTTCAGCTTGAATATGTCAACACTATACCTGTGTTTTCTAGAGAAGCATCCCTTCCTAAGAAACCAGGCTAGTATGAGTGAAGGCCATAGTAATGAGTTTTTATCATTTCTATTATTTTCAGGTGCTTTACCATGAAGATGGTAGTGTAAAAGGAATTGCCACTAACGATGTAGGAATACAGAAAGACGGTGCCCCGAAGGTAATTGTCTTTTAATAACTGTATCTTTTAATAGACAAAAAAGGAACACAATGAGACTCTGTTAGGTCTTGCTAAAAACTATTACATGGTTTTCAAAATTGATAATTTTTTTCTCATTATTAAATAATATGGAAGCAGTTTTGAGCTGTCTGATTTAGATGACATGTTTAAGAATAATTGTTGAGCCAGGCGTGGTGGCTCACGCCTGTAATCCCAGCACTTGGGAGGCTGAGGCAGGAGGATTGGTGCGAGTTCGAGACCAGCCTGGGCTACAAAAGTGAGCTCAAGGCCAGCCTCAACTGCATAGCGAGACCCTGTCTCAAAAAGACAAAAAAAAAAAAGAATAATTGTTGAGCTGGGCATGATGGCACACGCCTGTAATCCCAGCACCTGGGAAGCTGAGGCAGGAGGATCAGTGTGAGTTTGAGACCAGCCTGGGCTACAAAAGTG
>PVJA010039530.1:0-19096 GCA_004027025.1 Myocastor coypus | reverse complement strand
AAAAAAAAAAAAAAAAAAAAAAAAAAAAAAAAAAAAAAAAAAAAAGAACTCTTATGGGCCCAGAGATACAACACAATGGAACAGTGCCTGCCTAGCCAAGTGCATGGTCCTGAGTTCAATCACTGGTACCAAAAAAAGATGCAATTATGAATTACCACTAATTCCCTGATCAAATTTTGCAGGTCACCAAAACAAACATTCTTTGAAGCATTTTCAGAATTAATTTTAAGCTAGAAATAACTTGATTATGAATTTCCCTGAGGCTTAATTTATGAAGATTCAAATCCATTTAGTAAAATTTTCTCCAACACAATATTTTAAATCAGGTGTTGAGGAAGTTGTAGTATGGGAAGCCTATTCTATCTAGGCCATATTACGGTAGGATAAAGCAAACAGTCTTGGGATTCATGGATATTTCAGCTTGGAATTATTGCTTGAGGTGTAAGTGAAATTGAAACATTCAGAAGTAAATTCCTGTTTCGGATCCAGGGAATGAGTGGGAAGGGAAGTTCATCTCTGACACAGGTGATGAATGGGAAAAGAAGCCCAAGTGATCATTATGGGACTAAGTGGCTCTTTTCTGTCATCTAT
Organism: Myocastor coypus; assembly: GCA_004027025.1. Classification (NCBI taxonomy): domain Eukaryota; kingdom Metazoa; phylum Chordata; class Mammalia; order Rodentia; family Myocastoridae; genus Myocastor; species Myocastor coypus. Next base: position 18,505 of record PVJA010039530.1, on the reverse strand, counting down.
CTCTGAACATCAAAGAGAAGCTTGCTGAATCATTGCTTTGCATCAACCTATTATAAAAGATTTGTCTTTCTGGTTTTATTCCCTTGTAGCAATAATACCAACAGTTATTTCAGTAAAATTTCAGAGAATGTATATTTTTATGGACTTTCAAAGAGACTAAATTACTAGCCTTTGCTTTCTACTATAGGATAACAAAAGAAAGAAGCTTTAAGCAACTCTCTGAGTATGCTGAGCAATTAATGGGAAGATGCACCACTTAGGAGGTTCCATCCAGTTTTTTTTTAATTCCACCCAGTTTTGATTGGGTTATTACTATGCCTAAATTTGTCTAAGAAATGAACTAATTGAGTCTTTCAAAAAGACTTTTTAACTTAGATCTAGGAGACATATGGAGTACCACCTATCCCTCCAAATTTTTTTGGAGCAGTAAAGACAGATGAAAGAAAAGTTTCTTTTCATATCTCAAATAGTTAAAAATTGCAACATAGTGCAACCTGCCGATGGATTTGATATCCCCCACAACCATTACATCAGTAGCGTTTCATAAATAGATAACTTTAAATTCTATATTTCCAAATGAGTTGCTGCCTGTCAGTACCCAATTACCTAATCAACGTGTCCAACTGGATGTGAGCATGTCCAACTCAAGCCCAACATGCCTAAGACCATAATTCTTGTTCTTTTACAACCAGACTGCCTTCTATTTTCTCAAACCAGTGAGTGGAATCGATATCTTTCAATTTATGCAAACCTCACCTCACAACTAGGTATTACCCTAGATTCCTTCCATTTCCTTACTTCAGTTTGTTCTCCTGCTCATATGCTATGAATGTGCCATTTTAATAGCCCTTCAAAGAGTGAACTTCTCTGCATTTATCCTGTGACTAAACTAGTTCAGGGTGCAGTCATCTCTTGCCTGGATTATGTCAACAGATTTCTACCTTTCTATTTTTCTGAACTCTTACCTGCTTTTAATCTATTCTCTCTCTCTCTCTCTCTCTCTCTCTCTCTCTCTCTCTCTCTCTCTCTCTTTCTCTCTGTCTCCCCTCCCTTCCCCTCCTCCTGTGCCCTCTCTCTCCTAGAGATTGAACCCAGGACACCTTCTCACTGAACTACATCCCCAGCTCTTTTAAATTCTTTTATTGTGACCCAGGATCTTGGTAAATTTTAACTTGCCTAGGCTGAGCTCCAATATATAGTCTCTCTGCCTCCAGTTTTCAGAGTGCTGAGACTATATCTTTTAAGAAGCTAAATATGACTTTACTACATCCTTCATTAAAGTATTTCAGAGGTTTCGTTGTCTTTAAGATAAAGACCAAAATCCTTTACATGGCCAGAAAATCATTTCCTACATCTTTCTGGAGTCCCATTTTATGTTTCATTTTCTCCTTAGTACTTTTGTTATTTTGTTTCTTGCTCTATAAGATTTCTGGATGAGTTTGCTAGAATACATTTGAAATGTGGTTACTGTCACATTCCATTCTCCAAACGCTTGCCTGCCTAATTCTTAGTCATCCTTCAGACAGTTGATCAAGGGTTGGTACCTTGTAGAAATTGCACAATCCTTATTTGGGTCAGAGTTTTTTTTTTTTTTTTGTCACTTCTATAGCCACATGTCTTTATCACAGTTAATTCACTCACTTGTATAACTATCTTATTAATATGTGAATTCTTCAGTAGTACCAAACTCTGGGAGTGAAATTTTGTGTGATTGTACTTTACAGCCATAATTGTTATAAAATCTCCTATCTTGCATGGTTTTGTGCAATGTATACTTGTGACTTCCCCTTCAAAAGATGGAATGTGATTCTTCTCCCTTTGAATTGGAGCAAATTTATGACTTCTGGGTGACAGAGTATGTATTACTTTCAAAGCTATAAACATTAATGAAACTGCCTTGTCCTTCACTAGAACACTGACATTTTTGTACTCTGAATCACTGTGTGAGAAGGCAAACTACCCTGGGACTTCTGTGCTACAAAGAACCCAAGACATATAGAGTAGCCTAATCTTCATATCAACTCAGTCAGGTACCAAACATCTAAATAAGAAAGCTTCAATAATACAAGTTTTAGTCATTTATTTACCCTTCGCTTCCAGAGATAAGGTGTCAGACATTTGGAAATGTAGTTGAGCCATCCCTGTTGTGCCTCTGTCAGATTTCCTAATCTACAGAATCCATGAACATAATGAAATGATTGCATTAAGCTGCTAAACTTTGAATCACTTGCAAGTGTAAGTAAGATAGAAAGTCATGTCTGCTTGTCTTACAGATATGTCCCAATTCTCTAACACATCATCAGTAGATTCTCAACATGAACCTATAGAGGAAATAATAAATACCCAATAATTTTTCTGAAGCTACTTTACCTAGGACCTCATAGAAAGTATTTTTTTCGGTGTTCTCTTGTGAAATCATATACAGCCTTTAATGGCCAACGGTGAAACTTTTAGTCACCATTTTTAGTAAGATCTTTACAAATGTATGTATAATATTACATCTTATCAAAATAAATGACCATAAACTGCAACATTTCCACCAATTCTTCATTTAATGAAGTTATGTTCTAACTTTATTATGAATTCAGCAGCCACAGTCTGTTTTTATGAACTAGCTATGTTCATATGCAAGTTTATCATTCTTCCATGACATATGTAATACACATTTCTCTTATTTTGATGAAATATCCTCAAATATATCCATTTACAAATGAAACTATGAGGAAGAAAAGAAATAGGATTTGCAAAATGTAAAACGAAGATAGCCACAAAATTTATTTGTACCGCGCATATTTGCATATTGGTTACCAGTCCAATTTTTGCCTATCTGCTTTCTGATTCATTCCTTTGCCCTTTTGCCCCTCTCTTTATGGCTACAAATACGTATTCCAGACTTCTCTGGTCACTGGTTTCCAAATATAATAGCCCAATTAGACATACTGATGGAGGCCTGAAGGGTGAAAGGGCAGGAGAAATATGGTATTTCTTCATTTTCTGTTTTGGTTAATGTTTCAAGAACAACTATGTCCCCTCCACGGTGCCTGCTCTTTTCAGAAAAGCCCTTCTGGGACAATTTCAGCTGACCCCAGTCAGGGATGCCAGGGTTACCGTTTCCATTGTTGTTCTTTGACACCTGGGATCTGGTAATAACACCTTGCTGTATTGTTTTCCAATCTAAATGTGGTGCAGGTACTAATATCTGAATTAACTCTCTATTTCCAACTTGATTCCTAAGATCTTTAATTATTTTTGTGAAAAGGCTCCATAATAAGTTTTATAATTTCTGACAGGACAGCCTGCAACAACTGCTGAAAGTGAGAACCCAAAGTTAAACACAATTAAATCTTCTCTGTGGGTAAAAATGAGATGTTATTAAGCTGCAATTGTAGTAATTCAAGACATAACCCCAACCTGAGTGATGGTACGTCTGTTAATAATTGTAGTGATATAGTCTGGGAATGTATACGACACCGTTAATATAGGTGTAAGCATATATTTTATATTTGATATTTTAAATGAGCTTTTAGTTTATGCTGTATTAAAATAAATCATGTTCTACCTAGGCATGGTGGTACACTCTTGAAATCCCAGCATTCAGGAGGCTGAAGCAGGAGGATTACTGTGACTTTGCATAGTGACTTCATGGACAGCCTGAAATACACAGGTAGATGCTGTCTCAACCCCAATCACCCCAAAAAAGAGGGAAAAAAAGGAGAAAATATTATAGTTGTTTGCTGTTTGCTTGTTAAAGCTTATAGCCAAATGCTTAAGGTAACAGATGGTAGCATTGGGAGGGAGAAATCATTTTGTGAAGAATAAGGCTTATTGTTATGCTAATTAACACCCTCCAGTACTCTGTAGTATAGGCTTCAGATTTAAGAAGTGTATGGGAGGACTGGTGGTTGCAGCTCAGTGCTAGAGCACTCAGCTAGCATGCTGAAGACTCTAGGCTAAATCTCCAGCATCACAAAAAGACCAAAAGTACATAGGGATAGCAAGACTCCATACTGTAGAATCATGAAAATCTTTATTTAAAAAAACTCTTTTTGCAATACAGGAAATGTCTTTTACCCTACAAATTTTTAAAGTACAGGGATGTAGGTGAAATAAAGAATTTAAATCTGAATGCTACAGAACATATTTATTGCAGAATGATATTCATGTGCTCCTGGAAGATAATATGCTTAGAAAATGTTTCTAAATAAGAAGACGCATTGATCTAGTGGATATAATTGTTTGGAATTAAAGGGTTAAATATTTAGGCATGCTTAATGCAGGCTTTCTTGAGCACCTTAGAGAATGGTATCCTGTATGTCAGAAAGAGGGCATTTCTACTAATTGCTGGTCCTCAGAAACCATCAATTCTGACTCATGACAAATGACTTCACTTTTACTGAAAAAAAATATGACTCATAAACAACTGAATGCCCAGGAGACTGTTTTGCAAGCTACTTTAAATTTATTTGGATATCTTTTTAAAAATCAATATCAATATTGTACTTTAGATATATTCCCTTCCAAAACAGATAATATCAGCAAGCAGCTCATGCAATTAGAATGTTTATAAGGTGACTTGATATTACACAGCATTTTTGTTGTTGTGGAGACCACAATTTTTGTTAAACTGCAACTGTGGCTAGTTTCCTCAATCCTCTTTTTGACAATCAGACATTTACAAGTGTGCTGGGTTGGAAGGATCAATGAAACTGTCTCATAGACTATTTTTGAATTTATTTCCTAATTTAATGTGATAGAGGCTAGGATATATATATATATATATATATATATATATATATATATATAATTGCAGTATATGTGCAATTTTATTTTATAGGTATAATAAGCCTAAATATATCTATTAGAGTATTAAACAATGGAAAGAGAATGGAAATAAAGTCAATCTTCATTAATAAGGCATCAATTGAAATATGGTTGCTTGTCTTTAATTTGGATTCTGTAGACCCATACTGTCTAAAATAGTGGTCATAAGCCACATGACCACTTGAAATGTAGTCACACACTGTTTCATCTCTACATCACTATATACACCTGATTTCAAAGGTATAATATGAGCAGATGTGAAATGTTTCATGAATATATATATATATATATATATTAATTCTATATCAAAGTTACAAACATTCAGTTAAATAAAATATATTAATAAAATTGATTTTGCTATTTCTCTTATTGTGGTTAGTAGAAAATTTTAAATTGCATACATGGATCATGTTTGTGGCTTACATTACAGTTCCAAGAAAAGCATGTGACCCAGCACTCAAGGTCAAAGGAGGAAAGGTTTATGTAGTTCGTAGGTTGTGGAAGTTTCAGTCAATAACCAGCTGGTTCCAAGGCACAGTGGCTCGGCTCAGCAGAGCAACAACGATGGTTGATGGTGGAAGACAGCAAAAACAACAAGAGCAAACAGGGAGGAGGACAGAGTAAGCCTCTCTCCCTCCCTTATATTGTATGCAGGCTACCTGCCCCAGGTAGGCATAGCACTCACACCCATAATCCGAGCCTTGGACTATGAATCAATCACAAATGCTAGAAGCCTGTCCCCATGACTGCATGAGGCTTTGGGGTGTCACCTAAACACAAACCATAACAGCACTTTTCCAGAAGCAGCCCTTGCAGTAAAGTATAGCACTATTCTAGAAGTAATCCTATGACAAACGTTTATATACAAGTAATTAGTTTAAGAACTATTTCTAGGAAAAACCAGCAAAGAATGGGAAAAGCAGAACAGAAAATCAAAGGAAGCTAAGCAAGAGTGTGATTGAGGCTGAGGAGATAGATTCACAGCATGAGAACCTGCCCAGGAAGCCCAAGGTTCTCAGTTTGATTTCTGGTACCAAAACACACAAACAAATGGAAAAAAAAAGGTATGATTCAAATGAAGTCTCAGTTTCATGCTGATTCTTGAGGGAACTTTAGGATAGGAATTATAATCGAGTTTGTTCCACCTTAAGGCATACTGCACCCAGAATTCAAATAGTCATACTGATCAACCTGTTTACCCCATGGACATGCAAATACTTCTCACTCTCCATTACTTTAGTGAAGCAGTTCCAGTAGGATAAGGCACAGTCCTAAATGAGGTCACTGATTAAGTCACTGGAAATAAAGCATATGAGAGCTGAAAATGATCCCATTAAACAAATTATAGAGGTTTGAGGAGATGAAAGCAGTGAACTGACAGCATCAGCATTGCTTTATATAATGGAATAATAAGCAATGATTTTGTAAATTTAGATTTATGGACATAGAAAACATTCAATTTATTGAGTGTTTTATAAATCATGTTACCAAACATCATTACAGAATGATCCCACTCGCATGAACATGTACACATATTTATATCCCTGTTGGAAGATGTTTGAAGATCTTGTGCAAAAATAATAAGAGGGAAAACCTGGATTGTGAGATTTTATTGGACATTCTTTTCACCATCTCAACAATGTGTATTCTTCATGTATTGTAAAAGTAGTAGAGGTACTGAAAACATTAACAAAGTGAAAGCAATAAGCACAACCTCAAATAACAGAGCCTGTGAAATTTTCCTGAATTTCTCATCTTAGTCATCCATGACATTTTTATAATGTGTGCAACGCATGTGATGATGCCATCATGGCTGACATTCATTTGGTCTGCACTGAGATGGTTAAGTAATGGACATCCATTCTGGTTGGCCAAGGTTTGCATGGCACTGGTCAGTAATTTGATGAGAAGAACTTTCAGGATCTATGTGTGTGTGGTAAAATTGGTTTGGGGTTAACTGAAGGAAAATATATGCTGCCTGATCTAGAGGAGTTAAAGTTCCCTACACTTTAAACTGTGCATGCAAATAACCTAAGAGATTGCAGGACGAAATACAAACATTTTAAGTAAAAATAAGAAAAAATACTGCCTTGCCTAACTATAGTAGATCCTACTACAATGGGAAAAATCAACACTACTCATTATTTCTTTGATAAAAATGTTTTTGTATTATTCAAGATGGGTTTTTGCATTACTTTTCTTTCTATTTATTTTGATTATTGACTTTTGGTAAGCTCATAAATTTGACTCCTTACATGAGTGCCTTCTTTGTCTCACCTATCCTGCCACAATCCCACCATAACTTCCAGAATTTTCTTGAAGATCTTGTTGTATAAATCTTTCCTTTAATTAATGCCAGTCCAATTCTGTCTTTACCTAAACTATACAAAAAGAAAAGAGAAAAATATTTGAAATTCAATATGAAGTTTGCACAGCTCTTGCACAATGCCATGGATAGTCTCTTTTGTGGTAGAGCTACACGAATTTCTAGGTCTGGGAACCATTGACAGAAAATAATTTTATTGTGTGGACCATGCACTAAACACTTATACCAATGTTAAACTAAGGAAAAATGTTAATAGAGCACTAAGGGTAAAATGATAACATGGACCCAAGAATGATTATTAAAAACTATACTCATATAGATCTGATTTACTTTACCTATGAGTATATTTTCAAGATATATCCATTTATATATGAAAACTTTGAGTTTATCATTCTTTGTAGCTGAATAATATTCCATTGTATAAAAACACCCCATCATTTTGGACCATTCTTCAGGTGATGGGCATTTTGGTTGTTTCCAAGATTTGGATATCACGAATTGTGCTGCTATAAACATAGGAGCACAGACATCACCTTGATATGATGTTTTTAGCTCTTCTGGGAAAATTCACAGTAGGGGGATAGCTGGATTGAGTGGACTTTCCAGTTCTAATTTTTTAAGGAGCCTCCACACTGACCTCCATGATGGTTGCACTGGTCTACATTCCCACCAGCAGTGGAGAAGGGTTCTTTTTTCCACATAACCTCTCCAACATTTTTTATTGGTTGATTTCTTTATGATACCCATTCTTTCTGGGGTGAGTTAGTATCTAAGTGTTGTTTTAGTTTGCATTTCACAGATGGCTAATGATGTGGGGCATTTCTTCATGTATTTATAAGCTTCTAGTATTTCTTCCTCTGAGAAGTATGTGTTCATTTTGGATGCCCATTTGTAGATTGGGTCTTTGAATTTTGGAACTCTATTGTTTTTTTAGTTCTTTATAAATTCAAGATAGAAGACCTTTGTCTGAATACTTATTAGTTAGTACGGCTGTTTCTCATCCAGATGGTTGACACTGGCAAACGTTCTACAAAACGCTATACATGATTTCAAGGTAAATCCTGTGAGGATCTGAATGACTTTGTCAGATACAAAAGTTACATGTTTTGTTTTACAGGTCTTGCTTTAACTTGGCCTTAACTACCCAGCAGAAAAGTATAACCACAAGGCATAAAAAAGTATAGCCAGATTAGTATGCTGAGCTGTAAAAGGCTCAAGTCAACAGCTTTCAACATTGCCAGTTCTACCAATAACCCATTGCAATTATGGAATAGTGGACTATGTATACAACTACTTTCTCTTAGTTCAGTGAAGAAATTTTTGTACCAATAATGATTAGAAAAATTATCATGTCTGCACCCTGTGCTCTGTATAACTACTACCAGGACAAAAATATGCATTGTATTAATTATTGGGAGTGTACTACTAATGTGTTTTGAACCGGTCTCATTGTTATTTTTTATTAACAGTCATAATTTTTCTCAAAAAGAGAGGAAACAACTATATTCATGGATCAGCAATTACAGAGAAATTACTTCCAGCAAAAGCCTTTTGGTTGGGATTTCAAAATTCATCTGTGGCTCCCTGGACTCTTGCATTAAGACTGATGAAAACACAGGTGCAGGATCACACTGCATTGTGGCTTGCTAATTCTATTTTGTTTGTCTTTAGATTTATACAATATACTGAAAGAACAGATATTTGACTTGCTCACCTCACTGGTCTATTATTCTGACAAATATCTGTTTTGAAAAACCTTTTCCTTAAGCAACTGAAGTAATCAGTGGTGAAAGTAGAATTGATTGAGACTGAAAATCGTTTCTCATTGCTGGCTTTAACCTGAAAATCACATATTAAATTGTTTGCAAAGTTACATATTTATCATTATTGCAATATATTTATTCCATTTGAATTTTATTTTTTGTAATTATTCATGAATGCATATTTTCAAGTTTAGTTACTGGTATAGATCCTAGACCGAAAGGAGAATCCTTACATTAAACAATGGTTATTTATACTCTTGTTTACAAATAAAATTCAAGTAGAGCGGATTAGTCATCCGTGAAGCACCTTAAAATTGATGCTTGAATAATTTTCTTAAATGGTACTATATTCTCCACAGTAAAAATATGATATACGAAATATTTCATTGACAGTGTAATATTTGTTTGTACTGTGATTTTGGAGGAACTACTTTAAAATTAATAGCACTCAAAACTGAAAATTATTCCGTCTACATAGTAAGATCAATACAACATAAATGGTGGGTTACATTTGAAGATCTGTGAAATAAAATGTATAGGGCAAATGACTCACAATGCTCACGTTTACATGTGGTGAAATGAATTTACACACTCAAAAATGAGTTTCTGTAGCAGAAGCTGTTGATGTTCAGAGCATATTCCTTTAGCACACATTGTTCTAGAGAATTTCAAAGCTGTCAAGGCTGTACCACTGACAAACAGGAGTTGAAAAATAAACCTTCAAGGGGATTAAAATAGTAAATACAAGCAGCAAAATACAGCCTCTTAGGGACCTGGAATTTTGATACCTGGTAAACAGCAACTTGGTGAAGAATAAAAAGAGGTCTCTGGGAATTGGAAAAGGGCTGACAAGACAGAAAGTACAGAGAAGCTGGAGAAATGAAGTAGAACGCAGAGAAAACAACAAAGTGGCCTCCATATTCACGCAGCTCCTGGGGAGAGGGAAGACCTGGAGGCAAACCCCGCAAGGGTAGGCAGCTTCAGGAAACAATGGACGCGCAGGCCGCATTAGTCCCTTCAAAGGCCCAGTGATTATAAAGTGAAACAACACCATGGGGTTTCACTCTGAAAGTCACTACAACCACATGGTATGTCACAGTTGGAGAAGAAATCAACTGCAAGCCCCACTATACCTGAGAGTGTTTAAGCACAAACCATTTGGGAAAGGGGTTACTTGTTTAAGACTGAACCATGGGATAACCAACAATAGAACATTTACAGTTTAGAGTTTCTGAGTTATCCCCTACCACAGTGACCTGGTGTGAGGCAGGCACAGAGGCAGTAGTGAGAGGGTGCTCACTAGACATAGTACCCTTTAAGAAGAAAAAGCTCAGGCTAGGAATATCACAGGGGCCTTGCCTTCTGTGTGCAAAGCTAGGCTATTCTTGTGTAGATTTTTGAGGGGAGCAAATCTGAATGTGCTGGCATAAATCCAGTGGACTATTTAGCTTCTACTTTGTTGCCTACATCCAACAAACAGCTCAGTGGTCATGTTGTTTTTCCCATCAACCAGTGTGATCACGAAAGTGTCTAGGTTTGGATGGTTGCAATAACTTTGTGTGTACAAATATAGGGGCCTCTGGAGCAGGAGGAGCAACTAAAAAACTCCCAGGCCATAAGGCTAGGATGAGAACGTCATGATTTAGGGCACAAAGAGAGAGGGACATAGAAACTGGGAGTGTTTGAAGTGAATACAGCCATAAAGAGGAAGCCAGTGACCAGTGTTCAGCAGGAAAGGTGAAACAGGATTCAGCGTTAACATATAATAACATGATGTGAAAACAAAATAGGTCTTAATAGTGACTCATCTCCCATCCCCCAACACACCATGCCTACTGGATACTTGTAGTGGAAAACCTGGAAAGAAACCAGTCATTCAGAAACATGAAGGAATGTTTTAGTCTCATTTATTTTTTATTGCTTTCTTTTGGGGGGTTCAATCTTTTCTCATCTCTCTCTTCCCCCAGAAAAAATGGCTATTAACAAGAAATTAATGAATAACAGATACTGGTGAGGCTTTGGGAAAAAACAACTTTTCTTCATTTTGAGTGGGAGTATAGACTGATGCAACCACTGTGCAAATCAATGTGGAGAAGCCTCAGCAAACTAGGACTAGGCCAGGGAAATAGCTCAGGGGTCTAAGTGCCTGCGTGTCATGTGTAAGGATCTAGGTTTGATGCCTGGCACCAAATCCCAGGAATTGCATAAGTATGATGTGCTGTTCACTGAAACCAGATGTAGTGGCACAAGCCTGTCATCCTAGTGCTGGGGAGGCTGAGACAGGAGGATCACTGAGTCTGAATGGCCTAATGAGACCCTGTACCAAATAAATAAACATTTTTAAAAATCTAGGATTGGAGGTTGCATTCGACTCAGCTATTCTTTATTGGTATTTTCCGCAAAGAATTGAGAGCATCATACCACAGTAATATGCTACTGCTTTTTTTCTGGGTTCCTAATACATAGAATACTATTTTCATTCCTATAAATTTCAGTCTATGAATTTATTTTTTGCTTTACATGTATTTCTTGAATAGAGCATATTGCTGGATATTATTTCTTTATGTATTCGGCCACAATATTTCTTTGGATTGGTGAATTGACCATTTACATTGAAGTTATAGCTAATATTTATTGGTTTGTCCTTTTCATATCATTTTCCTGCTGATGATTCGCTAGCTTTTCCCACTATTTAACTGCTGCTCCTGACTGAAAGTTTCTTTCTATTGGTACTATTGCAGTTGTGTGCTTTATTATGTTTTTTTTCAAAAACCTTTGTAAAACTGGTTTGAGTGTCAAGAATTTCTTCAGTTGTTCTTTGCCATGGAAGTAGTTTATTTCTCCATTAATCCTGCAAGATAATTTTGTAGGGTACATTAATCTAGTTGGAAGTTGCTTTCTTTTAGGAATTGCAACACTTCACTCTAGAGAATGGCTATGATAATGATATCAACCAACAAGAAGTGTTGGAGAGGCTGTGGGCAAAGAGGAACCCTTTTCCACTGCTGGTGGGAATGCAGACTGGTGCAACCATTATGGAAAGCAGTGTGGAGACTTCTTCAAAAACTGGAACTCAAAATTCCATTCAATCTAGCTATCCCCCTACTGGGAATTTTCCCAGAAGAACTTGAAAATATCATATCACAGTGATGTTTGTGCTCCTATGTTTATAGCAGCACAATTTGTGATCACCAAATCTTGGAAACAACTGAAATGCCCATCACGTGAAGAATGGATGAAAAAGATGTGGTTTTTTCATATAATGGAGTATCACTCAGCTATAAAGAACATTAAACTCGAAATCTTCATTTATAAGTGGATGCAACTTGAAGATATACTCACAAGTGAAATAAACCAGAACTACATGTGTAAATATTGTATAGTCTCCTTAGTGTAAAAACGCAAAGGAGGAAATAAAAAATGGAAAGGTATAACACAGTTAAATGGAAAGTGAGACTTCAGGAGTAAACAATGAAGAGAGAGCAAGGAGAAAAGATAGGAAATATGGCAGGGGCAAAACCATACATTTATGTACAGAAAATGGTTAGAGAATGCCTAAGAATGTCCAAATGGGTTTTTGAAACTAGCAATTAATTGGTAGAATTCTCACCCTGACTAACTGTGTATGCTGATATATGTGAACTAAGCAACTACACTGAGGATAGCAATGTGTAACACTAAAAGTATACTTAGAATACCTGTCATTCTGGTTTTCTAAATGTATACTGCTTCTAATGTCACATCAATTATTGCTATACTCTCTCTCCAGGAAATGTTTGTGTGTTTTAAAAGGTAATAAAAATAATAAGAGACAAGAAAAGTGCCATAGGATTGACCTGCTATAATCTCTTACATGGTGAGAGTTCTAATTTTCTGTGTAAAAACATGTAATTGTTTTTTTGCACATTCTATAGGGATTTATTAGAATATTAACAATTGACAGAAAATACTGGTTCTATGCTCTGTCTAAGGCATTTGATATTCAGAAAGAAAGTGACATTAAGCTCAAGTGCTTATTTTATAGGGTAATAATATATCAAGCTTCTTGGACTGCCGGGATAGCTCAGCAGTCTGAAGTGCCTGCTTAGGCAAGCTTAGGCAACCTCAGGGAACCTAGATGAATCCCTGACAGCACATGTTGCACCATCCCCATGCACACGGCGGGCTGAGCAGGACATAACATATATATATATATATATATATATATATATATATATATATATATATATAAAGCTTCTCTTCTGGAGGGTTATTATTATTGTTATTTGACTGCCAACTTAATTTGCTAACTCTATCTTTCTGAATATCAAATGCCATAGACATAATATGAAGCAGCTATTTTCCATCAATTGTTGATATTCTAAACTTTAAAACCCTTATAGAATGTAAAAATAAAAAAGAGTTATTCATTGTTACACAGAGATTTAGGAACTTAACCATTTACAAAATTGTAGGGTTTCACTTCTATGGCCATTTTCTCTCATCATATATTCTCTTTATTACACTTTTTCTTTCTTTTTTAATTTTAGGCAGCCTGTAATCCCAGCACTTGGGAGGCTGAGGCAGGAAGATCGATGCGAGTTCGAGACCAGCCTGGGCTACAAAAGTGAGCTCAAGGCCAGCCTGAACTGCATAGAGAGACCCTGTCTCAAAAAGACAAAAAAAATAAGCAAATATTTATGCCATGTTAATATGGTGAGTTTTAAAAGGCTCAAGTCAACAGTTTCTGATAATTCCATATGAGCTGATAATCAAGTACTATTATGGACTACTGGACTAAATATTCAGCTACTTTTTCATTGTGCAATGAAAGATCTGTACTAATGATGTTTAGATAAGAAATCATGTCTGCATCTCGTACAATGTGTAACTATGATGAAGACAATATTATGCATAGTGTTAATTATTGTAAAATAATAATAATAATAATAATAATAATAATAATAATAATAAATAAAATAAGAAAAAGAAGGGCTACAGAGATAACCAATATTTGGTCCTAGCCCTTCAAGGTCAGTGAAGACTCAGGACATAAGAGAACCTGTACTGTAATATCTTGTAACTCAGCGGTATACCAAACTTTCTGTTCAAGGAGATGATGTGGCAAAGAGGAAAGGAATGAATTATGTATAGTGTGCCTAAGGAGAGTCACCTCAAGAGATAACATTCTCTCAGGCTTTCACGGAGAACAAACTGGTCAAGCAATTGCTGTGATTCATCCAGATGGCTGACACTGACAAAAGAATCTACAAAATGCTGTACATGGTTTCACAATAAATCCTAAGGGGATCTGACTGACATTATCTGATACAAAAGTTACGTGTTTTATTATATAGGTCTTCCTTTATGTTGGTCTTAACCATCCAGCAGAATGTCTAACCATAGGTATAAAAAGGAAAGCTATACTAATATGTTGAACTGTAAAAGGTTCAAGTCAACAGTTTCCAACATTGCCAGTTCTGCTGATAACCCACTACTCTTATGAACTATTGGACTATCTGTACAGCTACATTCTCTTAGTTCACTGAGAAGAAATATTTGTGCTAGTAGTGTTTAGAAAAGATAGCATGTCTGCATCTTGTACTCTGAAAAATTATTATGAAGACAACAATATGCCATGTATTATTATAACTATCTTACTCACCTGATTTGAAACTGTCTCATTGTTATCTTTTTAATTGAAAATTAATAAATGTAAAGTAAAAAAGTACTTTACTCTAAGCTTTCCTTGCTTTTATTGTTTTTCTTGTGTTGAGAGTTTGACGTGCTCATGATGGACCTTCATTTTTAGGTGATTTGCATCTTTCCTCTAATAGCTTTTAATATTCTGTTTTTGTGCTGAATTTCTGGAGCCTGAATTTATGCAGCCTTGATTATTTATATGTTGGTGTAGAATTTTTGATCATGATTAGTTAGAGTTCTATATGCCTCAGCTAGTATGTCAGATTCTTTTTCAATTTTTGCTACTAGTTCTGTGAACAAGTTTTTATGTCACTTGTGCTGATTCCTTTATTTAAATTGACTCTAATCAGTCTTACGCTGTCCTTCATCACATCATATTGCAGTTTTTAAATTGTTTTTTTATAGTCTCTTCCTATCATTCTTTTCATGGTTCTTAACTGTGATCCTGTCTTCCAAGTGTAGTGGTTTTTGTGTCTGTCCCTATATCCTGTCTTTCCATCATATTAGAGGTGACAAATTGCTATTTATTTGACTCAGCACCAGACCTTTGGTACTGGGCTTTGGCATGATTACAACCCCAGATTTTCATAGTGTTGTTGCACAAGGGTGAACAACTGACTACACAATGTAATGATATCCTAGCTAAAGTAGTAGAATTAGCAGTAACAATATCATCTAGCACAGACTAGAAATTGATGATCTGTGGTAATTGTTAATTTATTACCTCTCACCACATGAGCAAGATCTGTAGCTTTATAAAAACATCCAACATAGACCAGGTACTATTACACAGAGTAATTTTTATCCTGTAGGGAAGGAGAAGTTAGAAGGGATAAGGCAAAACAGAATGATAACTAAAGAGAAAGGTAGCAGAAGCAAAGAGGAAATTGGAGAAGATGATAAGGGAAAAATAATGAAGGAGAAAGCAACAGGATATCAAGGTGAACCAGAAAGGCTAGAGAAAATCAAGAAAGATCATTGAGGAAAGAAGGAAAAAAACACACAGAAAAGAAACCAAACAATAAAAGTCAAAACCCCATCCTATCTTTAAAATTCCACTGATGCTCCTAGTTCAGTTTGTTCTATAGTCAGAACACAAATCTGTAGTAACTTTACCAAGTGTGTAGTAGGATTACTTCTGGTTGTAGAGCTGATCTTTGCTACACCACTGACTCTTCTCATGTGTTGGTCATAGGGTGGTAGTAGTGACCTTTTCTGCTTGCATCCCTTGACTGCAGGCCAGGTGATGGTGCCCTTAGTCTGATGCTGACCAAGTCTGATGATTGCAGTCTGATGAGGTGTGTGTGTCATACCACAAATCAAGGTCACTTGTCTGCTTGCACCACTAGGCGCAGAGCTAAAGTACGCTTCCAGTCCATTGTAGCTAGAGCTAAGACTGGCTTTTAGCTCCAGTGAAATGGAGTGTGGGTGGTCCCAAATCCTACTTCTAAGGAGAACTCCCCCAATGTAATGTCCAACTGTCAGCTGTGTACTGCGTCTGGACTATCCTTTCTTCTTTCCACTCAGGGACACGGGGCAGTGAGGCAATCCTGGAGTGGTTCTGTTGCAGAAGTTTAAGCCTTGTGCCCTTTCAATTTGAATGGAATTATGGTCCTACCCATTTGGTGCTACTCCTTCAAGAGGCTGTATACCAGGAGCGTCTTTGATTCACTTACCAAAACCTGAATTTTTTGGGGGAGGGTGGGGTGGTTCTCATGAAATAGT
Organism: Myocastor coypus; assembly: GCA_004027025.1. Lineage (NCBI taxonomy): Eukaryota > Metazoa > Chordata > Mammalia > Rodentia > Myocastoridae > Myocastor > Myocastor coypus. The sequence continues at coordinate 2,188 of PVJA010039530.1, read as the reverse complement.
GTCTTGTGTTCTCACTCATGTCTCTGTACCAGACTCTCATGGTTTTAGGTCAGGTCTCAGTTCCCCACTGAGGTACAAGTTTACTTTTGCTGCCTACCTACATGGCTATACAGCTGCTCTAGCTGTACCATGAGGCCTTTCATCTGTGGCAGTTAGAAGTTTCTTCTGTAGCAATAAATCCTATTTTCTTCTTCTCTACTGTTAGTGTCCATGTGCACTGATCTCCTTTTAGATTCTCTCCAGGTTGTTGCTTTCCAGATTCTTGGCATTTTGCTTGTACTACTCAAACATAAAAAGGATACACTTGAGACTTTTCTAGGTAAATAGATGTACCTTAAGACTTTACTCTTAAATGAAATAATTCAGACACATGTGTAAATATAGAATTGTTTCTCTGGTGTGAGAAAAGGAAAGTATAAATAGTAACCAAAATATATAATACATATTGTGAAATAGGAAGAAATTTTTTCAAAAGCAAAGGGGATGGGGGGAAAAAAGGAAAGGAAAAGGAGAAAAGGAGAAGAAAATACAAACAAAGCCTTGTAAACAAAGAGAGGAAGAGTGATTAAAGGGAAGGAAGGGAATGGAAAAAAGTGGAAAGGAAGACATATTATGTATAGGTACAAATGTTCTATGTTAACATAATAATTATATATGTCTAAATTGTAGCAATAAACATAATAAAACACCTAACCAATTGCAATCAACGAAATTAAAGCAGCCCTTTAAAAAAACCAATAAAAATTCAGAACTCAATAGATTCACCACTGAATTACCTGAGAACCTCAGGGAAGTTTTAATCTCAATCAATACGTCTCAAACTCTGTAATGAAATTGAAAAGGAGGGACCTACTGCCGAACTCATTCCCAGAACCTAGTGCTACCTAGATCCCAAAATCTCACAAGAACTCAATTAAAAAAGAAAACTATAGACCACTCTCTTTAATGAACATATATGCAAGGATCCTCAAGAAGGTACTGGCAAACAGAATGTAAGAAATCACCAAAAATATCATGCATCATGACTATGTAAACTTCATATTAGGATGTAAGGATGTCAATATATACAAAATAATAAAAGAAATACATAAATAGAAGAAACAATAAAATCACATAATCATCTCAATCAATGAAGAAAATGCCTTTGATCAAATCCAATATCTACTCATCATAAAACCCTTAAGAAAACAGTTATAGAGGAACCATTGTTGATCTATGATAATTGCTAATTTAGTTTCTCTAATTTCAATCTAATAAAAACTGTTGTAACAAACCTACCACCAACATTATATTAAATGGGAAAAAGTTTTTCCTAGAACTCTGGAACAAGATAAAGATATTCATTATTATCCTGTTTATCATTATCCTGTTTATTACAGGTCTGGAATGTTAACAAGAGCAATCATACAATACAAGAAAATAAAAAAGGATACATATACGAAATGAATTCTACGATCCTTACTCAGAGATGGCATTTTTTTTTTTTTTTTTTTTACATAGAAGAGTTAACGATCATGCCAAAAGAATCTTAGGACTGGAAAAATAACTCAACAAAATAGCAGGATGTAGAATCAATGCACAAAATTAAATGGCATTCTTGTACTGCTCACTAATGATGAATTCACTGAGGAAGAAACATTCAAAACAGCTTTTAATTACTTAGGAACTGACCTAACCAAGGAAGTGAAAAATCTCTCTAATGAGAACCATACTACTCTAAAAAAGGTGAGAGAGAAAGCCCCAGAAAAATTGAAAGATGTCCCTGTTCCTGGATAGGTAGAATCAATATTTTCAAAACAGCCATAATTTCAAGACTGATATGCAATTTTATTTATTTTTTTAGGATTGTTTTCTGTATTATAATATGTGAACAGTAACAAAATTTATATATACATAATTTTATTTTATTTTTTTCAATTCTTTTATTGTTTAAATTTAACAATGGTTATATTACATATTTTCATCATCAGATCAGTTTAGATTAATACGTATAGGTATATAAGATTGATCAAACAACTAAACATTAACCTTTCTAAATCCACATTACTTTTTTTTTTCTTTTCCCCCTTTCTTTCTTTGAAAGTTGACATATTGCATATTGTCCTCACAATCATTCTATAGAGTGCAGTGTGTGGGCATGACCCACCTCCCTATTAATGTTGCATAGAAAAAAGAAAGAAAGAAAGAA
>PVJA010039529.1:0-19042 GCA_004027025.1 Myocastor coypus | reverse complement strand
CAGCATGGATGCTATCAGCCAATCCCCTGTGGACGCAGTGCTTCCCAAGCACATCCTGGATATCTGGGTCATTGTCCTCATCATCCTGGCCACCATTGTCATCATGACCTCCTTGTTGCTGTGCCCAGCCACTGCAGTTATCATCTATCGCATGCGGACTCACCCAGCCCTCAGTGGGGGCGTCTGAAAACCACTCAAGAGGGTCAGGCTGGGGATGAAGACATAGGTCCCTTCTCCTAGCCTGTTGTTGGAAATAGAGTGGGGTGGACTTTGGAGTTAGACCTGCATTCTAATTTTGATTCTGCAACTGGCCAACTGCGTGACTTGGGCCTAGCGACCTAACTCTGAGTTCAGATTCCTTATCTTTCAGTTAGGGATCATGCTCTTCACCCTTGCTACCTCATAAGGCTGTGGGAACCAAGTGACTCAGCAAAGGTGGAAGCTGCTTGTGAGCCTTAAGGACACCACCAATGTTCAGGTGCTGACACTGTGTGCTGAGAAGCTTTACAGAATCAAAAGACTTAATGGCTGGTGATGGCCTTAAATTGGGTGAGGGTGATACTGGGGACACAGCAGCTTCCCAGTGTCCCTCGAGTGAAACCAAGTATAGGCACCGTCCTCCTTCCAAGGGTCCAGCAGCACAGTGGTTGTTTTTATTGCCACTCCCTCAAGTTTTCTCAGTTGATGAGTGAGGACTGAGTTTGACAGAAGAATGGAGGTGGGGGAGAACATTTCAGAAGCTTCTCTGTGCCAGAGGAGAGTACCAGCATTGTGTGGTAGTGACAAGAGAGTTGGGGTGATGGGTTTTTTTTCTGCACTGGAGACTCATGTCTTGGTAAACTTCAGCACTCTAGCAGTGTTTCACAGTGTAGGGTGGTCAAGTGTCATGCCCAGCTTTCAGCACCTCCAGTCCCCTGCCCCTGTTACGTGTCTCACAGTAGTGATGCTGTATCACTGTTTCTCAGCTCCTGCTACGTGAGCTTCAAATATACTACCTTTCCTCTCCCCATTGGCACTGCAGCCAGTCCACGGTACTTATATTTTATGAGCTATTCCCAAGACATTTGGAACCATTTTAAAGTAATGATGGCATTTTAGATGCTATGATTTATATTTATATAGAGATATTTCCAGGCCACTTATGTGGTTTGATTCCCAAATCAGGGACATCCTAGAATTTATTAAATTATGTTAGAGGATAGCATGAATAGCAGAATATGACTGTGTAAAAATGATACTCTTCCTTGATTTTATTTCATTAATGTATACAACCAATTTCCAATAAAATGTTAGAATGAGCATATCTGAGGTCTTTTTTTGAAGAACACCTATGGTACTCACATCATGGAAAGAAATACTTTGCTGAATTTATGGATAGTAGGAGACTTTCAGTGTGGGAGCAGAAAAGGAAAGAAAAATTCCACTGACTTTCAAAGTTCTACTTCTATCTGCTAGTTGTACAGTGTGCATAAGTATGCACTGCATTTTGGAATTGGAATTGGGTGTATTAAGCTTGAAGTGCTTGTGATATGCGGGTGGACATTTTTAGGAGATGGTGAGAATCTGGTTTGTTCCTGGAACAGATTTTATGGTTGAAGTTATGGTTTTGGGTGGCATCATACATGGTGGACAAGCTACATGAGCGGATGGGTGAGTATAAAGGCTGAGGTAAGTGAAGTGCTAATGACAGATGCTGAGAATAGTACATGGAAATAGAGGGGGAATAGAAAAAAAATCAAAGCAAAGAGCTTGAGAAGGATGTCATATTTTGTGGGTTAGGGAGTGAGAGGAGTTAGGCTACAGAAAAATCATAAATTACTCTTCCCAGGGATAACACTATAGCAAAGAAGTATGTTAAAAGAATAAATAAGCCGGGCGTGGTGGCACACACCTGTAATCCCAGCACTCGGGGGCTGAGGCAGGAGGATTGGTGTGAGTTCGAGACCAGCCTGGGCTACAAAAGTGAGCTCAAGGCCAGTCTGAACTGCATAGCGAGACCCTGTCTCAAAAAGACAAAAAAAAAAAAAAAAAAAGAATAAATACATGAAGATTGTCTTATTTTTTTCTTGCTTCTGGGACAAAATACTTGGCACCCCAAACTAAGGAAAGAAGGGTTTATTTAGCTAACCATTTCTAAAGGTTTCAGTCTGTAATCACTCTGGCTTCAGGGCAGAATGTCACATGGCAGAGAGCAAGCCCCTTACCTTCCTGATACTGCATTCAAGCTATTTGTCCCATGTGTAGCATTCACACCAATAACCCCCACACTGGGATTAATCACAAACTCCAGAAATCTGCCCCATAACGGCATGAGGCTTGTGGGGACAACTAGACACAAATCATAACAAACATTTTCTATATACTTCCAATATATGTTGGTTCATGTTTCCACACTTAACTAAGGTTAGCAGAAATAACATTTTTGTAGAAGACATTGTTTGGTAAATCAAGAACTTTGTTCCTTATTATAACTAAAGAGGTACGATGATCTTTTTTCTAACTCCCCATCCCCAGTTCCAATTCCAGAAACAACCAAACAAATTAAGTATTGCTAGAAGAAGATGAAGATGGAGGAGAAGGCAAGGAGAAGGAGAAGAGGAAGAGGAAGAAGAAGAAGAGGCAGAGGAGAAGGAGGAGGAGGAAGAAGAAGAAAAATAAAAAATGGAAGTACACAGTCATAGATGAATGGTCTGGTATATATGATACAAACAATGGAATAAATGGTGACTAAATATGATCTACTATAATGGCAAGCAGCAAAAAGTAAAATACAAATCCGTAGCTTTTGTTTGTTTGTTTCTGAAGTGACTTCTATTTATTTTGCTACATCTTTTTCCCATGATGATTTACAGGATCTTCAAGCCAATATAAATATTTTATAAAAATTTAAGTGTTTGGGTATGCACCTGTGTTATGGTTTGTGTCTAGTTGTCCCCCCAAAGCCTCATGCAATCATGGGGCAGGGACTTCTAGATTTTGAGACTTGACTGGAATTATGTGTTTTAATACTGATGAGATTCTGAGTCTGAGTACTGCTGGGATTATGAGTGGGGTCTGAGGCAGTTAGGCTGAGGCAGAGAGCCTGAATGTAACATAAAGAGGGACAGAGAGACAGACTCTCTCTGTTGCTCTCTGTTGCCCTGGTTGGAATTGCCCTCGCTTGCCTCTGTTGCAATTGTTCCACTGCCATGAACTGCTGCTCTCTGCCATGTGCCGGTCTGCCTTGGAGCCAGCTGAGTACGGACTAAAACCTCCAGTATCTGAGCTAAATAAACCTTTCCTTCCTTCATTTTAGGTGTCAGGTATTTGTCCCAGCAATGACAGAAGAGTAACTAAAGATAACCTGCACATATCTCGGCAATATCTTTCAGCAAGAAAAGCACTGAAGAGCAAAGGCCAGACACAGTTACTAGCCATGCTGAAAATATTTCTGAGGTAAGAAGGAATCATATACCTGTTCAACTAAGAAAACCACCCTTACAACACAGAATTATTTTGTTTTTATGTAGGATCTAGAACACTTAAGCTGCCAATTAGGCACTGAATGGCAAAACAACATCCCTAGTTTATGCCATGAATTCATAGGGAATAGGTTCTAAAAACCCAGGTTCCTTCCCATTGGTCTTCACAAAGTGTGCTTCTCTGGGAGGGGCAGGCTGGCACTTCAGTTGAACCCAGGTACCTTTCTCTTTGGCTTCCTTCTTTTTCTGATCATTTTCTTTGACACTTAAGTGTTTAATATGCTCAATGTGCACATTAATCCCCTTGGGCAAGTATCTTGCCCTTAACTTGCTTGTTTACAACAATGCCAAGAGCATGCTGAATAATGTAGATTATTCCTGTTTTTTCTGTGGTAACTTTTGTGAGGCATTCCTTTTTACACAGTACCCTTTCCCTTGATGTATACAATATTACCCTTTTTGTAGATTCACATGTATGTGGCTAAAGGAACAACCCATGTTTTCTAAAAGGTGTGGAGAACACATACTGCGTTCCCCTCTTGCCCTTTGCATTTGTCATTTTGGTAAATTACTGGAAGATAACAGTTGTGGCTGAAAGCAAGCAAAACTGTAGCTTTTTGATGACATTCTCAACATTTTTATATAATGGGCTATGAGATGATCTGGTTTGAAAATAATGTGAACCACCATGGTTTTTCATAGCCTTTTGTGTATACCTAGAGAAAGGTCAACTGTTGTTACAAAAAAATTCTGGGAAGGTTCAAATAGAGATAATATTTAGATACATACGCTACAATGCAAGCAAGGGCAGGAAGGAGCATAGCAGAGATTTTATTGTGGGCAATGAGATTATGGCGATCATTTCTTTCTGTTTGATTCTTCTTTGGTTGTAATTGTCTGTAATAAAATCATGAGTGCATGTATTGTCAATTTGCCACAAGTTAAAATATTTCTGTGAAATTTTACCCCATTTTTTTGTTATGGGGCAATTTCTGACATTGTACCTTATGTGTAGTTTCATCAAATTTCTTCCTTCCTTCCTTCCTTCCTTTCTTTCTTTCTTTCTTTCTTTCTTTCTTTCTTTCTTTCTTTCTTTCTTTCTTTCTTTCTTTCTCTCTCTCTCTGTCTCTCTCTTTCTTTCTTTCTTTCTTTCTTTCTTTCTTTCTTTCTTTCTTTCTTTCTTTCTTTCTTTCTTTCTTTCTTTCTTTCTTTCTTTCTGTAGCCTATGCTGGCCTTAAACTCACAATAATCCTCCTGACTCAGCCTCCAGAGTGCTAAGATTACAGGTATGTGTCACCATGCTTGGCTCATCTGATTTCTTTCTTCAGTCAAACTTGTGTCTTTGAAAACTAACATTCCAAGGATGTATTTCTCTCTATTTATGTACCAGTGCAAAGGAATGTAGTGTAGATGTGTGTGTGTACCATGTGTTGAAATGTAGAATGATTGTCATGGTTTGTGTCTAATTGTCCCAATGAAGCCTCATGCAGTCATGCGGTAGACTTCTAGAGTTTGTGATGAATTCAGGATCCAAAGGTGAAATTGTTGGTATGAATGCTACACCTGCCCTGTGGCAGATAGCCTGAGTCCAGTATGAGGAGGGGACAGAGGGTTCTGCTCTTCCCTTTTTGCTTTTGCTGTTTTGCTGCTTTGTGCCACCATGAACTGTGGCCCCTCTGCGATGCCCTACTCTGTGGTGGGGCCAGCCAAGTGTGAACTGAAACTTCTAGAAACTGTCAGCTAAATAAACCTTCTTATTTATTCATTCATTCATTTATTTATTTATTTATTTATTTATTTATTTATTTATTTATTTTAGATAGCACATTAAAATAAACTATAAGCTTAAATGAATATAACAATAAACATTGTGTAAAATAAAAGGGAAGAAAAAACATTTACAGACCAGTCATATAATAGTTTACTCTGTGCCAAAATCAAGAAATTTGTATAATTTGAATTCTCAAAGTAGAAAGAGTAGGCACTAAATATTTAAAGAACTGAACTTTATGAATTTAGTTCAAATTATAGCACATTTCCAAAAAAGAATGTTTTTGTACAAGAGATTTGAATAAAATCATACCAAGATACACAAAAATGAAATTGTCTCAGACTAATTGTAAAGAAAAACAATCATTAAAGCATATATTATGGAAGAAAAAAATTAAATAGCATCTTATTCAACAGAAGTGTGTAAGAAACTAGACTAATTAATTGAAAGGACTGAAAGAGAAAAAAAGACCTATTTGTGTGTTAAAGACAAGGAAGAAGTAATATAAAGTCAATGGAAAATGGAAATATAGTTTTCAAAGTTTTTCATGCTAGGAGACAATATCATATCATGTCTTATATGTGGATTGTAAGTCAAGGATGCAGCATAAATCTTAAAATAAAAGTTAAGATTAAATAACATTCACAAAATTAATTAAATATTAATTCAAAATTAAATATTTGAAAACAATTCAACTAAGACAAAGTTTTCGTGGTAGTAAATAATTACTAAAAATAAAACATGACATAAATACTGTAATGGCAAATATATGACCAGCATTTCTAACAGTTTGGGAATAGGATATCATATAAAATTCTAGTATGTCATGGACATAGATAGTGTCCATGATACTGGAGGCCAGGTGTCACTTGTGGGACTGAGCTACTGCTATTTCCTTGATATCCACCCTGTAGACCCAGATAGAATCATGATCCATAGGGTGCAGGAGAAGTCCATTTGTAGAATATGCTTATGGAAATATTTTGTGGCTGTATAAATTGAAAGATTGTTTTTGTAAACCTCTTTTTCTCCTGTATTTAATTGTTTGCTCTATTTGGCAGGTTCCTTCTATTCTTCTTCATGGAGTTGTGGTCATTTTGATCCCTCTCTAGAATATCTTTTAGTAGTCTGTGTAGGGTTGGCTTTGTCATCATCAAATTCTTTAGTTGTTCTTTGTCATGGAAGTATTTCGCTTCTCTATTAAACTTGAAGGAGAGTTTTACAGGGTATATCAGTCTGGGTTGGGATTTGTTTTCTTGAAAGACTTGAACTACTTTGCTCCATGCTCTTCTTGACTTAATGGTTTGTTTGGAGAAATCTGCCATTATTCTGATGGATTTTCCTTTAAATGTGGTCTGTTTCTTTTCTCTAGTGCCTTTTAGTATAGTGTTTCTGTGCCGAATTTCTGGGATCTTAATTATTATATGTCTGGGTGTGGTTTTAATTGGGTTGATGTTATTTGGAGTTCTATATGCTTTGGTTACTTGAATGTCAGATAGTTTCCCCGTATTTGGGAAGTTTTCTGCCATTACTTCTGTCCATATTCTTTTTATGTCATTTGTACTGACTCTTTTCTCATTGATGTCTATTAGTGTCATGCTGTTCATCTTTGCATTGTTTTGGAGATGTTGAATTATTTTTTCCTGCATCCTAGTTGCCATTAAGAGATTTTTTATTACCTTTTCATTAGCTGCAGTAGTGTCTTTCAAGGTCTGAAAGTCTATTTTAACTTTCATTGAAACAGTTTTGCCAGCTTGTGATTGAGGTTTTAATTTTCTGTATAGCACTTTGAATCTGCTTTATGCATTCTATTTCTTTCCTGTATTGTTCATTCAAGGATTTCATCATTTTTTTTATACTCCTCTATTTTTTTATCAGTATGTTCTTTAGGAACATTTGTACTTCTTTCATTATAGTTATAATTTCTTTATTTTTTACTCCAGAAATTATTTCTTTTCTTTTTTTCGTGACACCAGGGAGTGAACTCAGGACCCTGAGCTTGCCAGGCAAGTACTTATTCACTGAACCATCTCCCAATTCCCAGAAATTATTTCTGATCTGATTTCTTCTATACCTTTCTGCAGTTGTTTCTTTATTTTGTACACTATTATTTCAGAGATTTCAGGTGTATGATTTCCAATTTCTTCTATGCTATTGACTCCTGCATTTACTCTGGGTGGCCTAGGGGCCTGAGAATGGTTTTGTTCCTTCTCTTTGTCATTTCGTATAGCACTGTCTTCTGACCTTTGGTGTAGAGCATTGGCTCAGTTCTTACCTTAGCACCATGTCCAGATCGTCCAAGTTTAGACTCATCCAGATGGGTATAACTTGGGTCTGGCTTCTGTGCTCTACTTCTTCCTGCTGCAGCCCTTGGAGGTAAACCCCCTGTGTCACTCTGGCAAGATGTTCTGCTCCTGGATAATCTGGGTGGATCTTGCCTCTAGCATCTCTGCAAGGAGTTCTGCCACAGGGTTCCACACCAGACACACTGGGTCTGGGTTCTGGGTTGAATGAGGAACTGGCAGGCTCCCTGGCTGTCTCACTCACATGCCAGACCTGGGCTCTAAGTTGAATGAGGATTGGCAGGCCCCATTTCATCTTGCTCACATGCCTGGGCCTGGACTCTGTCAAATCTGAGATTATATATATTTTGATCCTTTGTTTTGACATTTCCTATCTCAAAAATGTTTTAAAATTTTGTTTCATGGAGTGAACCTTGTGAGTTTAGATAGTAGGAGCTATATTCTTAATATCAAGGCCTTTCCAGCAGTAGTCTTTTCTTCAGGGCTATTCTCTGTGTGTAGGATTTTCTTGTTATGTATCTGTCCCAAGATCATTCCTTGTCAATTAACTGAGAGGGTGAAATTGATTTCTGTTTGGCTCCTCCCCAGGCTGTTGGTATAAGGCCATGGTATGATCATCAACCTGTAGCACCCCAGTATTGGTACACAGGCGAGAACAACTGATTACAGCAGATATGACATCCTAGCTGCAGTACTGCAGTACCAATATACACAATTTAGAAACTGACAACTGTGGTAACTATTGATTTTGACTTTAGGCCACAGGAATAATTTCTATCATTATAAAACTGAAGTGACAGTAAATTAGCTATTTGTGTACAAAGTGTTTCTCCTTGTTAGAATAGATTCACCCTGGGTTCCTCTGAGCAAGACAGTTGCTGCTTCCTGGGTGTTTTCTGTGGTGGATGCCAATTGTGAAGTGTAGGAATGTGGCCAGCCACCAGGATTCCTTCAGACAGAGGCTCCCTATAGGTCAGAGGGGCAGTGGGTAGGGCTCTCTCCTCCTGCAAGTTTATAGTGCTGGTGTGGGGGGTGGAGTTTATCCCCTCCTAGCAGCTCAAAAAGCTCCAGAGACCCACTGAGGCTCTGTGGCTCCTGTGATAGTCCAAAATTGTTAATATTGATAGTCTACTTACTAATACCTTTTCTCCTGTGAGATGTTGAAATTTTACTGGTTTTGAATATAAATGGTTATTTGAAATGGTATTTGAGACATTTTGCATATTATGAAACCTGTGTGGGGGATTTGCGATTTTTTTGGAGCATGTGTTTAACCTGGTGTAATTCAGTCAACGTGCCCCTCCCACCAATAAGTGATTGTCTCTAGGATCTCTTCAGCTTTTGGAAGCCTTTGCTATGCTATATTGAGCTATTTCACACTTGCACCACCTAGTGGAAAACTTGGTATCTGTGACAGCCCTGTTACCAAGGCTTTCAATAAACTGTTTATGCAGTATTAAACTGTTTATATTAATCAGTGCATTAATCTTCCACTTGAGGAACTCAGAAGCTCACCATCAATTTTCTGGTTTACTTTCTTGAGCTTGCTTCTCATAGCCAATTTCTTAAGACTTTTCTTCTTGCCTTTTGATTCCTGTCCTGGTTCTCTAAGAAGAAACAGTCTTTTGTCTCCTCATTCTATTTGGCACATTCTGTGGATGTTTCTGACCCTGCCACTTTACAAGGAGAGCAGAGAGAGAGAGAGCAAAAAAGTAAAGGGAGAAGCCTGACCAAGCCCACCTTCTTGGTGCCACAGTTCCCTGGTCAGAAGGAGGCCTGCTGTTGCTCCCTAGCTTTGCTGCCTATCTGGCTTCTGCTGTCACTGAGCTGGTGTAGGAAAAATGTCTCACTCTCTTGACCCCATAGAGAGCCCTCTTCCCTCTCTTAGTACAAAAATAGAAGACTTGTGTTGGAGCTCTTTCTATCAGCACTAATTGGAACCTCTGGCATTCAGACTAGCTTGCGTTCAGGTTAGAAGAAATCTGAAAAATAAGAAAGGAACTGTAGAACATTGTTCAGTGATACTCAAGATTTCCTCATTTTCCTTGCTCAGCTCACTTGTTATCCACTTTTTCAAAGCTCTCAGCTACCTACTTCATGCATAGGGCTTTTGTTTACACTTGATGAGCGATATAGGGTGGGCATCCTTTCCCTATTGCTAGTTTTTGTTGCTATGACAATATAGCTGAGAGAAATGACTTGAAGGAAGAGTATCTTGGCTCAAGGTTTTGGTCTATGGCCAGACTTTCATGCTTGTGGCAAGGCCGAGCATTGGGGAAAAGGCTGTGGTGGAGTGAAGATGTTCAGCTCGTGGCCTCTGGGAAACAGATCAAGCCAGAGACCCAGAGAGCCCACGTTTGCTGGCTGTATCCTTTTTCACACCCTATGCCCTACTCCGTTGGACGGTACTGTCTGCATTCAGGGCTTGTCTCCTTCATTGCTTTGCTGTCTTTTTTTTTTTTTTTTTTTGTCTTTTTGAGACAGGGTCTCACTGTGCAGTTCAGGCTGGCCTTGAGCTCACTTTTGTAGCCCAGGCTGGTCTCGAACTCGCACTGATCCTCCTGCCTCAGCCTCCCTAGTGCTGGGATTACAGTCGTGCGCCACCACGCCTGGCACTTTGCTGTCTTATATGCCAGGTGTCTCTGAAAGGTTGTCACAGACATACCCAAAAGTATGCCTAAGTAATTTCAAAACATGATTTTTTTTTTTTTTTTTTGTGGGACCAGGGTTCGAACTCACAACCTTGCACTTGCCAGGCAGGCACTTGTGCTGTGGTGCTATCTCCCCAGCCCTAAGCAAGGTTTCTTGTGTTGGTGTTCTACATAATGTTTGACTATGGTAATTTGTTTTCAACTTTACTGCCATTCATTTAATGACAAATTGAACTATTTTAGGCCAAATCAAAACATAGCATCATTTTCTGCACACATATTTCATTATATATGTTCAGATTATGTAGTGCTTAAAAACACATAATCATAATACTAATTGGATTTACTTTAATATTCTCAATTGTAAGCTGTTTTCACTTGAAGTTTCAAGCTAACAAAGATCCCAATAAGTTCATATTTTCTATGCTCCGCATAACATGTACCTTTGTATTTTGTGGAAATGTCTGCTAATTTTATGACAGAGAACATGACTCATCTTGGTAAATGATCTCATTACATTTGAGGAAAAAGTATAGTTTGTTTGCTTTGTAATGTGTCCTGTGTCACTTACATGAACTTGTCTGCATCATGTTTATGTCTACTATGTCCTTCCTGATTTTCTCCCTGCTGACTCTATCAATTATTGAGAGGGTACATTTGTCAAATTTGTTTTCAGGTTATAGACTGGGTTTCTCATTAGTAGTCTTGTGTTCTGCTTTTTAAAATCCAGTTTAAGATTCTGTGGAAATTAATTAGATTTTTTTAACAGTTTACATTTAAGGTTACTTGCCATAGCAAGACACTGTCTCATGAAACATGTAATAGCCCGGAGAAGATGGATGGCATGATTGGCACCGAGAAAAGGAGGGACAAGTGGAAATTCGTTAGGGTATGTTTCATAAATTGGAAAAAATGAGAATCAATATGTAGTCTACATTTTTTTTTAAAGAATTTTTAAATTTTATTTATTTATTTTTTTCTTGTTTCAGAACCTTTGTTTGTTTATTCATTCATTTTTATGGCCGGCTCAGCCAGCCCCGAGGGCAGGGCTGGCGCAGCATGTGGTTCCGGGGATCGAACTGTGGTCCCTGCAGCCGCCCAAGCTTTCCCAAGCAGGTGCTTTAGACCACTGAGCCATCCTGCCAGGCCCCTGTAGTCTACATTTTTGTTTAGCTGAATTTGAAACCTTTTAAAGGACTACAAAAATATTTAAAAAATAAAGTGACATATTTAATATCTATTAAAAGAAGTAGACATGGGAAAATGCAGGGAAATATGATTGGCAACAGGAGAAATGAGCACAGAAGTAAAGGAATTAATGGAATGAATGGACAAGGCCTTTAAAATACTTTTATAAACATTATTAATATGTTCAAATATTTAAAGAATAAATGAACCAAAGAGATAAATAAAAGTGAATAAGATGATAAGAAAAATGTTTGATATAATCAAATAGAATTTCTAGACATGAAATGCCATATCTGAAATTATTTCATTAAGTATCACTAATAGATTTAATTTTGAGGAAAAAAATTAGGAACGTTGAAGAAATAGTAATAGAAATTATTTAAAATAAAGACCAAAATTTTAAAACAAAATTAAAGAATGATGAAGGTCTAAGGGCCCATATGACATATCAAATTTTACATATTTACTTATTTATTTCATATAGGGTCTTGCTACACAGCTTGGACTCACAGTGATCCTTCCATTTCAGCTACACAGCACTGGGATTCAGGCTTGCACCAGTATGACCAGTTGTAGTGGCCAGCATAGTGCCCCCAGGGTTTTGGGGATTCCATGGAGTGTGGGACCAGGGATTGAACTGGGGTCCCTGGACTACCAGGCAGGCACTCAGACTGTGAAACTACCTCACCAACACCCTCTATAACACATGTTAAGCAGTATAACATAAATATAATCTAGAGTTTTAGAAAGAGAAAAGTAGGAAAAGAAGGAAAAAATAATGATGAGAATATTAAAAATATCAAAAAAAAAAAAAATTTCAAAAAAGCCGGGTGTGGTGGCGCACGCCTGTAATTCCAGCATTCGGGAGGCTGAGGCAGGAGGATCAGTGTGAGTTCGAGACCAGCCTGGGCTACAAAAGTGAGCTCAAGGCCAGCCTGAGCTGCATAGTGAGACCCTGTCTCAAAAAGACAAAAAAAAAAAAAAAAAAAAAAGTGACCCTAGTTGAAGAGAACTGACTAGAAGTTCCAAGAACTCATTACTTTTATGATAAAAAGAAGAACAAACACTTACCTTTCATCGAAAATAACTAAAGAGATCCCTGGAGAGCAGCGAAGGAGCAGCAGCAATACGGGGATGCCCAGAAACCCAGGATAACCACAAACAGAAGGAAGGAAACACTTTGTGACCGCCTCCCCTTGCTCACCTGTTGGGATGAGCTTAGAACAAGGGAAACTTCTCTCTGTCAGGGAAATTTCTCACAGATTCATAGATTAGGGAGGTACCTGAATTCCACAGAACTGTGAAACCCCTGGAGAGAGTTATGCTGTGGCTCATTCTGTGTGGCCTAAGCCGCTACTGCCCTCTGCCATCTTGGATCTAGAGCCATTGGTAAAGTGTGTACTGTACTGGGGACAAGTAGAGTACAGACATCATCCCTGAGATTCTATCTCTACGGTGTCATATCTGCCTAGGAGCATGCCATTTCAGAGCCAAGAGGCTGTTATGTCCTATCCCTGTGGCCAAGCGCTTAAGGAACAGCTGCATCTCCTTCTAGGTCAGTGGTTCTCAACCTCTAATGCCATGATCCCAATGTTGCGGTGACCCCAAACCAAAAAATAATTTTGGTGGCTACTTCAAAACTGTAATTTTGTTACAGTTATGATTCAGAATGGCTTTAGGTGACCCCTGTGTTTTGGTCATTTGACCCTTGCCGGGATTGCGACCTACAGGTTGAGAACCACTGTTCTAGGTGCTGGCATGTCCTGTCAACTTGATCTGAGTGCAGTGGAACTCACGTGTCCCCACTGCTGAGCTGGTATGGTACCACCAACAAAGGGAACCATTGTATCAACTTAGTGGGACAGCTGTGTTTCTAGGGGCCGAGTCTGAAATTGTATTGCACCCCATGATGGAGCACCACCAAGCATCCCTGAGCAGGACGTACACTAACTAATAGGCTTTTTGTGCTTACTTATGAGTCTGTCTAAAGCCTGCTGATTGTCTGGAAATGGGCATCCTACACATTGTAAAAGAACCGCTGTGAGTCACTGATCCATGAGGCCTGTAATGGTGGTTGAAGCCAGAAAGCCTCAAAGATTAAGACAAGATTACAGCCAAACCCAACTAGATAAAGACTGAGCCTCAAACAGCTCCCCCTGGGTGGCTTAACTTAATACTTGATTTGGAGATTTTGATTGTCTCTGCCCTTCTTGAGTACACCCTTCCCTTCTCATAACTGGGTAAATGTGGGTCAGCCAGAGAAGGTTGTGGTCTTAGCCCTGAGAAAATATCAAATTCTGTGACAAAACTTTGGTCCTCCTGGAGCGCTCAAATTATTTCATTTGCCTCTTTTATTTAGCTTTTGTTATATACATGCTGGGAGGTTGTGGGCCTGATTAGTCTTCAATAACTAAGAGATATTATTAACCTCATAGCCTCACAAGGATATGGAACTTTGGGCAAGAGAAATGGTTGTGCCCGTCCACTGCGTCTGACTTACATGGCATCCCATCACTTTGTGTGAGTCTCTCTCACAGTTGCAGTGTCTTATCTTTCATGCTGGCCCCTTATGGGTTCCTGGCTTTGTCTGGCTTCCTATAACGTTTCTCTTTAGCTCAGGTGCTACAGCAATAACATAAAAGTGCTGAAAAGTGAGGACAAGCCTTTGCAAAAACAAAAAAAATCCTGGCTTGCAGGAATTTTTCCCTGGGTCATAGGGTGAAGAAAACTGACGTCTGTGTTACCTTTTAAATTAGGCAGGCAACGCCTTTAAGCAGCAAGACAAGGTCATGCTTTGCTTAAAGTTTAATCTAAAATGTTTATGTCTCTGAAGCTTTCAGGTTAAAGTTTATATCTATTACCTAGCAAGTACAATTTGCACATCAGTAAAGGCTTACCTATCAGTTTTTTAACATGCACATGAAAGAAGAGAAAGGCTGCCTAAAAATCTCTTGGTTACTGTTAGCAGATGTGTAAGGTTTTTCAGGGGAAGCAGCACAGCTGAGAAGCAGAAATAAAAGGCGGGGAGGCTTTATTACCTTCTGAAGACACTGAGAGGGTCAAGGGCAGGGGGATGGGAGGATCCTCTGACTTGAGACAGGAAGGATGAGACTTGATGGACTTTTGCTAGGGTGGTGTTTGAGGGGCAGGTTCAGTGACACAGGAACTGATTGGGGGCTCCCTTGTGACCAAAAAGATGAAAGGAAGTTGTATCCAGGGCTGGACTGGGGACGAGGGACAAAGTGGTCATTGGGAAGATGAGCTGTTGTTTGAGGATCTAGCCCCTGTTGCATCAGGGCCATGATAATTTAGCAATCCGTACTTGGGCCAGGACCTACCAATATGTAAAGCATAAGCGTAAGTTGCTGTCTCCATAGCTATTCTCCTTTGTTAAATAGAAACTATTGCTGTATGCTATTTAAATTTAACCTTCTGGATGGAAGGATGGTTTGCAGTTCTGGTTTTTAAAGTTTTTTTTCTTTTTGAGACAGGGTCTCGCTATGCAGCTCAGGCTGGCCTTGAGCTAACTTTGGTAGCCCAGACTGGTCTCGAACTCACACTGATCCTCCCACCTCAGCCTCCCAAGTACTGGGATTACAGGTGTGAGCCACCTCTTGTAGACTTCAGGGTATGTGAAGAGAAATTTGCCATTATCCTGATGGGTTTTCCTTTAAATGTGATCTGTTTCTTTTCTGTAGTTACTTTTTGTGTATTGTTCTTGTGGTGGATTTCTGGGATCTTCAGTATTATATGTCTAGGTATGGTTTCAATTGAGTTGATGTTATTTGAAGTTCTATATGTTACAGTTACTGAATGCCAGAATGTTTTCCCATATTTGGGAAGTTTTCTTCTATTACATTTGTTCAAATTCTTTTGTATCATCTGTATTGACTCCTTCATTCTCATTGATACCTATTGGTCTCACTTTGTTCATCTTTGCATTCTCTTGCAGATCTCGAATTATTATTATTTTTTTTTCCAGCATCCTAGTTGTTTTAAAGAGCTTCCTTGCCGGGTGTGGTGGCACACACCTGTAATCCCAGCACTTGGGAGGCTGAGGCAGGAGGATCGGTGTGAGTTCGAGACCAGCCTGGGCTACAAAAATGGGCTCAAGGCCAGCCTGAACTGCATAGTGAGACCCTGTCTCAAAAAGACCAAAAAAAAAAAAAAAAAAAAAAAAAAAAAAAAAAAAAAAAAAAAAAAAAAAAAAAAAAAAAAAAAAAAAAAAAAAAAAAAAAAAAAAAAAAAAATTAAAGAGCTTCCTTATTGCCTTTTAATTAGCTGCAACTGTGTCTTCAATATCTACAACTCTGTTTTCATTTTCATTCAGACAGCTTTGACAGCTTGGGATTGAGGTTTTAAGTTCCTGTTTATCTCTTTGAGTCTGCTTCATGTGATCTATTTCTTTCCTTTATTGCTTATTCAAGGAATCCATCATTTTTTCTTTTCTCCTCTATTTTTGACTGTATTCTTTAGAAGCATTTGTTAATTCTTTCATTATTGTTATCCTTTCTTTTCTTACCTTAGAGATTGTTTCTGATCTGATTTCCTCTCTACCTTTCTGCAGTTGTTTCTTTATTTCAATGTTATTAATTCAGAGATTTTTTTTTTTTTTTTTTACTGTGTAGGTTATTTCTGATCTGATTTCCTCTATACCTTTCTCCAATTGTTTCTTCATTTCAGGCATTATTAATTTAGATTTTTTTTTTTTTTTTTTTTTTTTTTTTTTTTTTTTTTTTTTTTTTTTTTTTTTTTTTTTTTTTGCTACTTCAGAGGTTACTTCTGGTCTGATTTCCTCTGTACTTTTCTGCAGTTGTTTCTTTGGCTCAGATGCTATTAATTCAGAAATTTCAGTGGTACAATTCCCAGTTTCTTCTATGCTTGTGTCTTCTGTACTTGTTCTGGGTGGGCTTGGGGTGTGAGATTGGATTTTGTTCCTTTTTGTCATTTTGTATAACAGTGTTTTCTGACATTTGGTATAGAACATTGGTGCAGTTATATCTTATAACCTATCAAAGTTCTTACCCAAGAGAGATTATGTGGTTAAGGCAGTTATAGTTTGCATTTACAGAACTATAATAGGGCTCACCAATAATAGGTAGTGATATTTAGCATTCAATGAACTTTTGTATCTAACAGGTTTGTGTTTCAGACAGTAAGAGCAAACATTAAGTCTGTGCAGCTAAGTTGATATTAAATTGGGAATTTGTATTTATTTTAGTTCCCCTAATTTCTGTCTGATCATCTTCCCTTGATATACCTGGGGTCGTCCAGGCAAATTAGTTCACCCCATTACCTGTTGCTCCCTCTGTAGGTCAAGAGAAAAAGAGAGGACACTCTCCTGGATCTGGGTTCAGCAAAATGTCTCAGCTTACTGGATCTGGATCTACCAAGTTTGGACTCATCCAGATGTGCCTAGCTTAGGTCTTTTTTTTTTTTTTAAGAATTTTTTTTCTTGTTTCAGAACTTTTTTTTTTTTTTTTTTTTTTTTGTCTTTTTGAGACAGGGTCTCAGTATGCAGTTCAGGCTGGCCTTGAGCTCACTTTTGTAGCCCAGGCTGGTCTCGAACTCACACCGATCCTCCTGCCTCAGCCTCCCGAGTGCTGGAATTACAGGCGTGCGCCACCACGCCCGGCTCTTGTTTCAGAACTTTTGTTTGTTTATTTATTTATTTTTATGGCCAGATCAGCCTGCCCTGAGGGCAGGACTGGGGCAGCATGTGGTGCTGGGGATTGAACTGTGGTCCCTGCAGCCGCCTAAGCTTTCCTGAGCAGGTGGTTTAGACCACTAAGCCATTCTGCCGGGCCCCGCCTAGCTTAGGTCTTGAGGCTGTGTTCAGCTTCTTGCTGCTGCAGCCTGTGAGAATGAAGCCCACACGCATGCTGGAGCTAGGTTGGGTCTGTGAGAGATATGGCAAACACAGAGCAGATCCCACACATGCACACCGGGCTTGGGCTGGGTCCGGTGGGTCTGGGAAGCATAATGCAGACGAGCTCCCATATGATGGGGCTGGTTTGGGACTGTAGAAGAAATGGCGCAGAAGTGGAGTAGCTCTTATCCTCACATGCTGGGCTTAGGCTGAGTCCAGAGAGTTCTTTTCCTTTTTTTTAAATCTTGTTTTTTCATCCCAGTTTTTCTTACCACTGAACAAATTCTTTCCCTTTCACAGTATTTATTGCACTTTTCAGACTATATTTACTCTCAGGTTCTTACCATAATGATATAGTATGACGTTTGTACAGGTGGATCTGATTTATTGCATTTACAAACATAGCCTCTAGTTGCATCCATCCATTCACCTATAAAAGCTTTGAATTTATCTTTTTTGTAGCTGAATAATACTCCATTGAGTAAAAATCTCACAATTTTTGTTCATTCCTCAGTTGAATGGCATTTGTATTGTTTCTAAGATTTAGCTATGACAAGTTGTGCTGTTATAAACATGGGTGTGCATTTATCACTGTGGCATGATGATTTCAGTTCTTTTGGAAAAATACCTAGGAGGAGAATAGCTACGTTGAAGGGTACCTCCAATCATAGCTTTTTGAAGAATCTCTACACTGACTTCCATCAGTCTGCTTTCCTACCAACAGTGGAAAAGGATTCCTTTTTCCTCACAGCCTTTCTGGCATTTGTTATTGGTTGACTTCATGATGACAGCCATTCTTTCTGAGGTAAGAGGGAATCTCAGTGTAATTTTAATTTATATCTTTTGAATGTAATTCCATACCTGAAATTATGCTACAATGATACTATGATAAAATCAACATGATACTGGCATAAAAACAGACATGAGGATCAGTGGAACAAATTAGAAGATGAAAACACATTCCAAAACACTCAGCCACCTTATCTTTGACAAAGGAGCCAAACATCTTCAATAGAAGGTAGTCTCTTTAGTAAATGGTGTTGGAAAAACTGGCTTTCCACATGTAGAAGACTAAGATTAGACTCATGTTTATTACCTTGCACAAAACTAAAATCTACATGGATCAAAGATTTAAATATCAAAATAGAAACACTAATGTACTATAAGACAAAGTAGATAGAAATCTTGAAGCTATAGGAGTAGGCAGGGAGTTCATGAAAAAAACTCCAAACTACACAGGAAGTATTTCAAAGAATCAACTGAGATCTCATTCCATTAAAACAAATTCACTTCCCCAAATTCAAATATGCAGCCCAAAAATGGGCATCTGAGATGAATACACATTTCTCAGAAGAAGAAATACAAAAAGCAAATAAATATATGAAAAAATGTTCAACATCATTGGTCATTTGAGAGATGCAAATTAAAATCAATTACTCATTTAACTATGAGTAAGTACTGAACTATTGAGGGGAAATTGATAAGAACAGTGTATCCCTAAAGGAGTTACATGTTTTATTTTTTATTTATTTTATTTATTTTATTTTATTTTTTCTTGTTTCAGAACTTTTGTTTGTTTATTTATTTATTTTTATGGCCGGCTCAGCCTGCCCTGAGGGCAGGGCTGGCGCAGCATGTGGTGCCGGGGATAGAACCACGGTCCCTGCAGCCGCCTAAGCTTTCCTAAGCAGGCGCTTTAGACCACTGAGCCATCCTGCCGGTCCCCTCTGTGCATGTATTTTACATGCAGCCCCTCATTTCTTTCTTCTTCTTCTTTTTTTTTTTTTTTTTTTTTTTTT
>PVJA010039528.1:0-19097 GCA_004027025.1 Myocastor coypus | reverse complement strand
AAAAAAAAAAAAAAAAAAAAAAAAAAAAAAAAAAAAAAAAAAAAAAAAAAAAAAAAAAAAAAAAAAAAAAAAAAAAAAAAAAAAAAAAAAAAAAAAAAGAATTCAGGGAGACACAGTTGATAGCCCCGAAAAAATGTCAGGTTGCCCAAATGCAAATCAGTAAGTCTAAGCACAGGCTTGTGTGCTCTGGCATGGCTGGACCCTCTGAGCTGCCTGTGTCGCTCTGGTGCTCATACCCGGGCCATGCAGTCAGCCCTGATGCCGGTCTTCAGCGAATGCAAAGGAGATGTCTACTGAGACACATCATTGCTGATCGCCCTCCTGCCTTTAGACAGGCAAAATATTGTTGCTCTCTTGAAATAACCGAGGTTAAGGAGACCAACTAACTTGTCACCGGGTAATCAGAAGCGAGGCTGACCGGAGCTTCATTCTGTGTCTCTCAGCTCGCTGTGAATGGCACTGAGACTGAAGGTAGCGTTAGTCGGACCAGAAAAACAGGACAGAGAGCAGAGGACAGGAAAAGTGACCGGGACAGGAGCCTCCAGTAAGACTGGGAAAATAGCAATCACTGTTTTGTTCTCGAGTCTTTCTGCTGTTTAAGTGGAGAGTGGAGTCCGCTGTGTAGTTTATTGAAGAGAAAACCATCTCACCTGTTATCGCGGAACAGTTAGCGATCCTCTCCGTTCATTTCCAACGGCTTTGCCAACCAGACCCGGGCAGGAGAGGTGGGCAGCAGGGGACACGGACATCGCCAAAGCACACTGTAAACACTGGAATGCTACAGAGGAGCAGGGAAAAAGGCGCTCCTGGGGAGAAAGGGCGAAGGCGTACTGTCGTGCGCCTGCACAGAGCTGTCAGACGGTAACAGTTGCGTTGTTTCTCTGGTGTGAGAAACCAGGAGGGAAAACGAGGAGCACAATGCGTAATGCGTATTGGGACAAAGGAAGAAGACGTTCACATAGGAAGCGGACGAGAAAGGGCCAAGGGAAGGAAAAAGAAAACAGAACAAAAGGAAAACGCGCAAACAAAGCTTCTGTAGGTGCGGAGGTCAAGGGGGCTTGATGGACAGGGTGGGGATTGGGCAAGAAAGAACCAAGCTGTATCCCGAGCAGGGGCGGGTTCCTTATGCTGATTATGACCGCTCTGGACGCAAGCGGACCCGTAAGGTCAGCTTTATAAAAACAAATCTGCCAGAGTTAAGCCGATTAATCTGCATAATCATATACACGGAAAACACAGGATAGGGAAGAACTCTGCTCGGGTTTTCCTTTTAACGTTTCATTTTTATGAAAGAACGGAAACGGAGCTGTGTGCAGGCGGGAGCCGCGCTGCGGTGCTCCTCCGTAGAGTTGCGAGCCGCCAGGACGGTGCGAGCTGATAGCACGGGGAGTCCCGCCGCGCGTGTGTCCTTCTTGTGGAGGGTGCTGGGAAAACGTCGTTACGTTCAGTTCCTTCCTGAATGCCACCTTCGCTTTTGCGCCCCAGCGTGTCAAAAATACTGCGGTTGGACCCAGCAGCCAGACTGCAAGGTTGGACCCAGCAGCCAGGCTGCCTGTGAAGTCACGACTCGCATGGTGGCCAGGGATCCACTCCTGGGGAAAGCAGTGACGCAGTGGTAAGCTCGGCTCAGCGTCCTGCCACCTCGGGCGAAAGGCCTTCCCTCCTGGAAAGGCGAGGCCTTTGGTCTCCCCGGGGGCTCAAACCTTTGCCTGGCCCTAGAGCAACAGAACAGGAGCCGCGCTTCTGCTCCCTGAAGAACCAAGCGTTTGTTGCCCTAGAGAAAGAATCCGTCCTTGGGGGAGTCCGCGGCAGCCAGACGAATCCAGAAAGGACGGAAGGCTACAGTTCGACGCTGTCCCCAGCGGGGTGCGGTTTCAGCTCAGCACGGTGTTGGTTTTCTCCTCTGTTTCCCTGCCTGTGCTTTCCTCCCAGCTGGAGGCCAGGTAGGGCGCGGTCGCGGAGGGCACTGCCGGCTTCCCGCTCTAGATGGGTGGCGCTTTCTGAGACTCCCCGGGGAAGAGCCAGTGTTGCCTGCAGTTTTTCCAGGTGGTGCTTTACAAAAAGTCTCATTGAAACCCTCTAGAAACTTTAGAAAGGCTTCTCTTTGGTGGGTCGTGTTATTTCTGGGGATGACTACAAGACTTAAAAAGAGAAATCAGCATTTTGGACCGGATTCCAATATGAAGCAACACAATCAGCTGTAGCCTGGCCCAAGCTCAATGGAGCGCTACGTCACGGGTACCTTGGGGACTGAGCGTTCACTCTAAGTTTAATCATAATTTAACCCCATGGAATCAGCCACACATAGGAAAAGCTACCCTGCACTTCGCCGGGAGCCCCGTTCCCGATACCTACGTTGCCTCTGTGGCAAATACTTCATCCCTCCCCAACGCTGACCTTTTTCCAGCAGTGGTCCTCCCACAGTCCCCGAAATACAGATCACACAGGCTGGGTGCCCAGGTGCTGGGAGCGGCACCAGGGGCCTGGCTGCATACAGGACTGCTTCTGGGGTAGAGGAGCCCAGGATCTTCATTCCACGCAGTGTCTCATCTTATCCAAGAGAGACACAGAGCCAGGAGCCCCAGAGAGGGAGCCGTGGAAGAGAGCGGGGAGTGTCACCTGGCCCTCCACGTGCCCTGTTTGACATCACCAGGGCACCACCTTGTGAAAACATTCTTTCACCTGCATTCCCCATTCTCTGCCATTTATGGACCCCTGTGTGGCGGATGGCAACTGGGGGCCAACTTGGTGCCACCGCCTGGGCTCGCTGCAGGAGACGCCCTGAGGGCGGCTGCTGGCAGCAGAAGAGGCAAAACCAGAGGGGCAGTTGGGAGGCTGGTAACTTAGCTGTATGGCGAAGGCGTCAGGGCCCTTGGCGGCCGCTCCCCTGAGCTGTTCTGCTGGGAAACCCTGGCTTTCCTGCTGAACTCGGCTGTTCTCCTTGGTGGGGGAACTTGGGACCTTACTGTCACTGGAAGTGTCAGCGGTTCACTTCAGGGGAGCTCTGGTCCTCAGTCTAGGCGTTGCTTCCTGGCTCTGGAGGAGAACATGGTGCACAGCTCAATCTCTGGAGAGGCTGGGCACGTTGGCTTTCCTGATGGGAACCCCAGCTTCCTCTCTGCTGGAGGAGCTCGGGACCTCACTGTCCCTGAGGGTGACGGCGGTGCTTTTTGAAGGAGCTCTGGTGCTCAGCCTGAGTGCTGCTTCCTGGCTCCGGTGCAGACCCCTCAGCTGCTGGCACAGACCCTTCCTCCCCTCGGCACACACTCCCCAGCTTCTACCACGGACCTGTGGGCCTTCCCAGTGCAGATCCCTGAAACAGGCCCGCAGGAGACTTTGTAGAGGGCTCTAGGCGTCCAGGTGGACTCTTGGGAAGCCTTGTTATGGGAGGCCTTGTGATGGACTCCAGGTTTTCAGCTGGACTCATGCAGGGCATTGTTTTAGGATCCAGTCACTCAGCTGGGTTATTTGGTCTTTAGTGAGCGATAGAGTTCCTGCACTCTATGATCAAATAATCTTATCAAAAGTGCATCCTGCGTTGCGTTGCTCCCCTTACACAGCCCAAAGCACACCACCTTGCGTGGCTGAACTCAGGACACTGGACTATGACATTTGTCCTGTGCTTACGCTTCTCTCTCCTCCACTGGCGGGTGATGAGGACACTGATTGTGCTAGTCTTTCCAATCAAGTAGAATTTATTGAATTTCTACTGAACTCTCTTTTCCCAGGCACCAAAGTCACAGAACTCAAGCTGGTAGATGGGGCACCGCGCTAACAGGACTCTATCTGTGGAGGAAACAGGCAGAATATGTAGGCGCTGTCTCCAAGGGCTTTTACATTCCCAAGATCCAACACGGTCCCTATCGCACTGGGCAAGCAGGTAAGAGGATGAACCTGTAGCCTAAAGGCCTCCGAGTGGTAAGGCCATGTGGATAGAGCACTTCTGTTTGCTCTCAGAAATATCCTGGAGAAGTGGGACAACTCCCACCCCACCTGCTGTCTACACAGTGACCACTAAGCAGTTCCTTAGGCCTGGCCAGTGCTGGGGCTAACCAAGGGAGGCAGGAGTGCCTGTGCCATGCCACAATGTATGCTCCCACGCGATGGCCGGGTGGTGGGGACCGTGCCCAAGGACGGGCATGCGAGTGGTGCCATGGGGGCCTGGGGTACATCAAGGACCATCAGCACCATTGTCTCTTGTCCTAGACTCACCATCCTGTGCCCTGCTCCCCTGGCACTGCCCAGCCCCGCCCCCTCCCCAGCAGGATCAGATGTCCTGTTCTGATCTCAGGTGGCTCTTTTCATCCGGAGTGGGGGACTCTGATCATGATGGATGCCCACAAGCAGCCAGTATCTGCTCTGAGATCAGACCAAGGAGCCTTGAGCACCTAAGCAGCTTTTTCAGAGGCCTGCTGGGGGTGGGGTCAGTGCAGGGTTCTGACTTGGGAGGGCTGGGGCTTTTGACGCAGTGGTGCACGTCCTGGAGGAGCGGCACTCGGACAGCTAAGGAGACGTGGACAGAATGCATGGTGGAATTAGTGTGGCCTCCACCATGCCAGCAGAGCCAGGGAGGGTCTGAGCCCAGCAGCCCCTGTCTGCCTTGCTACCCTGGATGCCTTAGCGTGCTCCTCGGTGACTCTGACTTCTGTCACCTGCACCTACTAATTCAGAGATAAATCCCCACCAGACTTGAGGTGGGGACACAGCGCACAGCCAGACCTCAGGACACAGTAGCCTTGGGGTAGGAGCTGGCTCCAAGCCCTCCCCATTATCAGAGCTTCCTCCTGATGGCGGCATTGTAAAATCTTCATTCTAACAGCAACTGAGCCTAGGTCTGTCTCCTTTCCTTTGCAAGTTCTGCATAGGATAATGTGGTTCTGGTGTGTTCTCTTTATTGCAACAGTGACAAACTGCCGGTACCATCAACTTGCACGTTTTGTGGATAACATCTGGCTCAGTCATGTCGCAGACCCTCTAGAGACCTCTTGTGTGGAGGCAGAAACCTCCTGGCTTAGAGACAGAAATTAAAAAAAAAAGAGAGAGAAAAAACCTTTGACAACACATTTTGGAGGCCTAGTGGTACTTAAACCTGGAACCAGAGGAGGTAACTCACTGGCCACCCATAGAATCACCTTATTCATTTTGGTGAGCTTGCATTTGGTCTCTGCTACTTGCCAGGGGGAAGGACCTGTCTTACGCCCCAGTCCTTTCCCCATAGCTTCTAAGCCAGGCTGGTGAGACCTACTTCTATGCCTATGCTCTGATCTCCCCACTCTGAGCTCAAGCCCTGGTGGAAAAGACAGGACAGTGACCCTCCTGCTGGGCACAGTGGCCCTGCACACGCATGGAGCAGCCAGATGGCTTGGTGAGCCATGGAGCCCTGGCTGCAGTGAAGAAAAGGAGCTTAACAGAGCTAAAAGGTAAGGCCAGGAAGCCTCACCTAGGAACAGAAGCATTAAGACAGGAAGCTGGAAATAGCTTCTCCGTGGAAATCTAAGAGGGGCTGTTGAGAAGTAGAAGAAATCTGGGTATAAAAGAAGATGCTGAGAGACTGTGGGAGAGCGTATACAGGCCTCTGGGGTGCTGTTCTGCAGGGTCCTCCCACCTTTCTATGCAGGGAAGCACATGGAGCTGGACACTAGGTTGCCTGGCTCAGGGATCAATCCTCCAGCCACCATGGAAACTGGACAAGGGAGGTCTGGGTGAAATGTGAGGGGCTGGCGGTTCTGGGCCAGGGAGCGCATCTCCTTGGTATGCCAAGACATGCACAAGGAGCATGCTACGTAATCAGTGGTGCCTCGCAAAACCAGGGGCCGGGCGGTGCAGGGCTGGGAGGAAAAGGGTCATTGTTTAAAGTGACAAAGAAAACTGAGAACTTGAGGAGGCAAGAAGAAGTGATCTGGAGAAGCACAGGCCCCTTGGAAGTGGCTAAGCTCGTGTCACATGAGGCACAGTGTATTGGCCACTTTTACCTATGAGGAAAATCCACCCAGCCCCCACAGCTTAATAGGGGAGAGATTCGGCTTGGCTTAGGGCGTCGGCTAGCTGGCTCCAGGGTGGACAGCGCAGTGGAGGGGAAAGGTTAAGTCCATGGACACCAGAAAACAGAACGGGGAGCAGGAGCGCACCTGGCCCTTTGAGGCCTCGTCCCCAGTGACCCACCTCCCAACGAGGCCCCGCCTCTTGAAAGCCCATTTAGCTACTAAATTCTTCCATGAACAACTACATCACTGAGTACGTGACGTGGGATCCGGTCACTTCTGAGCACATGAGACTCTGCGGGGACATGTTATGTCTACATAGTAACATCCGTATGAACGGTGGGAGTGCAAGCCAACTCTTAAATAATTCAAAAATCACCTCAGGTTTTGGAACATGAAGCCAGGCAGGCAGCAGACAGTCCGTTTGCGACCTCCTCTGTTGTTGGAACCCATCCAGCCTTTCGGGTGCCAACTCAGTTGCCATTTCCTTCATAAAGTACAGTGCAAACCAAACCCTCTCATCCCTGGAAACAACACAGAGTGAGACCTTGCAGGGGTTTTCTCCAAATTTCGTGGCCTCTCGTGGGAGATGCACACCAGCCATGGCTTTCAGAAGGCCTCCGAGTGAGCACAGAACCACCTTGTTCTTTCCTCTGAAGGGAAATGTGACCTTTGCCTGGGCCAGCAAGCGTGTGACAGCCGCCTGTCAGCCAGGCCTGCACTAGTCTATGCAAGTGTCTGGAACATGACCCCAGATTCCTAGAGCCCCTCCCACAGACGGCAATTGATGAATGCACGGTTGCTCTTCTCTTGCTTGTCCCCCCTTCAGGAAAGGTGACCCGTCCCACCTTCCTCCCCAG
The DNA here is from genome assembly GCA_004027025.1 of Myocastor coypus. Lineage (NCBI taxonomy): Eukaryota > Metazoa > Chordata > Mammalia > Rodentia > Myocastoridae > Myocastor > Myocastor coypus. The sequence goes on along the minus strand of PVJA010039528.1, from coordinate 12,256 downwards.
TGGAATTAGTGGCTCAGAGGAGCCACTGCGGATGAAAACCCAACTTCCAAATACAATCCGGTTATTTGCTGAAGGAAACACACTTTACCTTTTGAACTTTCAGATAGCTGGCAGGAGCAAACGAGCAAGCCTTTATTTTTCAATTAAACAGGAAAAAACATCACACCCTGGCTTGGCTACTAACCAAAGCCAGGGCTCTGTGGCTCTTCTCTAACTGCTGCCTCGTAGATGTGGGTCTGCGTGACAGGAGCACAGGAGCGAGCGGCACACCCAGGCCCCGGGGTTGCAGTGGTGACGCTCCTGGTAGCTTCTTAGAAGAGAACCTCCTGTCAGCCACAGCCAGGGGCCTAAAAAGGGGATGGGACGAGCGACGCCCAGTGCACTGACTGGACCCTGCCCTCGCACCTTCTGCACTATAGATCAGAGCCACTTGAAAGCCACCACACCCCTGCTCTGTCTGGGTCTGTGAAGCTGCTCGTTTTAATCCAGCAGCAAGATGCCTGTGGTTTCAGACCCTGGGATATTCCACTCCGTGTGCCACAGGCATGTGGTCAGTCAGTGGGCTGGGCGTCTGCTGGGTCGGAGGCCACGAGTGGTTGCAGAGCTCTACCTGCCTTCGTCCTTCTCCTAGAGGAGAGGAGAGCATTCTTGCCCTATTAGTCATACCCAGCCATCTCTTAAAAGAAAATACCCAGGAAACGTTCCCGTCCAAGTTCACATAATTTGGTCAAGAGTTGCTTCCCTGTATCCACAGCCGCTTCACCACATCCCAGGAGTTCGCCAAGACAGTCTGCTGTCGTGCAGCTGCAGTGGTCAGGTGGGCACCGAGTTGTACAGCAATGCTTGGCATCTACTGTCTCTGCCAACATTAAGCAAGAGGAGCTCACTGGGCTGGGTGAGATAAATGGTGTCGTAGTCTCCAGCTCACCCAGGGCCCATACAAGGCCTTTCTTTTGAAAGGGATACTTATTGTCAAATTATTGACAGCAATATCCCTTCCTGTGACAAAGAGCTGAAGGTTAGAAAGGTGACGGCTTGGGAGGTGAAGTCCAGCAGGCTGAGGCAGCCTGGATGGCGCTCACTCCCTGGAAACCTGGACGTCCGGCTGCACACGCCAGGTTCCCAGAGCCAATGGGCTCAAAGACAAGACTGTGTCTGCCCGCCCGCCATTGCTATTTTGCCACGTAGGGCCTGCCCGCAGCCTGTCAGACCGAAAGTCCAAGTCAAGCTGTCTGCACAGTTCAGTTAGAAAGCAGACAGCAAAGAAGAGTTTTCAGGAATTTGCTAAGCACTAAGCCAGTCAGACTGTATCGGGTAGACGTAGGTTGGTCGTGTGTGATAACCAGTTAGCGAGGCCCGAGTGTCCAGGGCTTTAACCCTGTTGGCAGTGCTGTGAAGGTACTTTGTAGGTGTGACTCATACGTCCAGGAAGTTCACCTTTTGGTAAAGATCAGGCTCATTTGGGGGCTGGGCTTGCCTCGCACATGTGAGGCCCTGGTTTTCATCCCAAATGTGCCCATCAGGTTGATTGTCAAGTGCTTTTAATTTGGTGATAAAAGGTTACATATTCATTGCATATAGCATGATGCTTTGAAATACATATATGTTGTGGAGTGGCTCACATCCAGCTGTGTAACCAATGAGCATTGGGCATACACACCATCTTCGGAGTGAAGACCCCTACTTGGCCTCACGCCTCCTCAACTGATAGCTCCTCAGCTTTACATTTTTCCAAGTGCGGAGCATGTCACCATTAACCACAGCCGCCATGCGGTGAGGTAGCTCTCTTGTGCTTTCCCCCTGCGTGCGTATCCTGTGGCCAGTGTAGCCCCTTCCCTCCCGGTGTGTCACTGAACAAGTGAACGAATGCAATTCAGTGGTGAAATCAGCCACATGCATGAGTAAATAAAATACTTGGTATACGAAGTTTCCTCATCATCCTGTCTCCCTGTCTCTCTGTCTCTGTCTCTCTGTCTCTCTGTCTCTGTCTCTGTCTCTGTCTCTGTCTCTCTCTCTCTGTCTCTCTCTCTGTCTCTCTCTCTCTGTCTCTGTCTCTCTCATACACACGCATTTGCACACTAACACACTACTTGCAGACTGTATGGTACCCTGCGCGCGCAGGAGTCACTTTGCGCCTTCTAGAATCCTCAGGCCTGTGTCTCCTGCTGTCCACGTGACAGGCAGCACCGGTGAGCGTCTTCAGCAACCACTGTAAATGCCTGTAAGCATCAAGGGGTCTCTGTGCTTTCTACACCTCCTGGCTCCTGCAGCAACCAACACGGTGCTCGGTGACAGTGGGGCCCCGCTCCTTGGCAGAAGCTCCAGTTTGCACAGGAGTTGAAAATCCCCAAGGGGGCCGCATGCTGTAGGTTTGGTCCTCATATGGTGATGGAGCCCTAGGGAGGTGGGGCCCAGTAGGAGGTGACTGGTCTGTGGGCATGAAGCCTTCAAAGGAGACAGGGAGCTCTCATGGCCCCGAGGTTCTAGAGACAGCAAGTTGTTACAAAAGAGAGTCTGGTCCTCCCCGACCTCAACAGTGCTCTGCTCAGCACAGCTGCCCTCAAGCCCTCCAGCGTGCCCCACCATGATACTGATACCGTCCACCACGTGATGCAAAGTAAAGGACCCTGGCCGAATAGGAGCAGAGGTGGGGGCCGTGCTCTGGAACCTCCAGACCTGGAGTGAGCTGAACCTGGTCTCATTCCATGGTACCCAGCCCTGGCTGCTGCATGGCAGCGGCAGATGACAGACGGCCACAGCAGGCGCACCTGCACCAACCGCGCCCACAGTAGGCATACCTGCGCCAACCACACCCACAGTAGGAACACCTGTGCCAACCGCGCCACTGCCCTGCCCGGTGAGCGCAGGCAAGGCAAGAAGCAAAGGAGCTAAGGTGATGTGATGAGCCCCAGATACGGAGTGAGGAGAGCAGAGGTACAGGCCTTCAGCGCCTGTCTCCTGCTGTGCCCAAGGGAGGCCACAGTGAGAAGAGGGGGCCGGTGGGCCGCTTGGCAAATGAGATCCCATGGGAGGTGGATCTCTTGTGTTCATCTCTCGGATATTATGCATGGGAGACATGGAGAGCAGCGCGAAGCTGCCGTCTCTCCTATCCGTACGTGCTTTGCCACAGCACTGGCATGTGCACTGCTTGTCCATCTCTGTGCCAGCTGACCTTCCCACGGGAGGGGGCACCACGGTAGAGGAGAAGCAGCCTGCTGGGGTCAGCACAGACTTCCCGCTGCAGGGGACAGAGCCCGCCACAGGTTGGTACTCCCAAGGAATCATGAAGAATGAGGGAGGTGGGTGAGAGGGAGGGAGGGGGGGATACAGAGACAGAGACAGAGACAGACAAAGAGACAGAAAGACAGAGGGAGAGGCAGAGACAGAGACAAAGACACAGAGATGGAGACGGAGATGGAGACAGAGGCAGAGACGGAGACAAAGGGAGAGACAGAGTCAGAATCAGAGACAGAGAAAATGGCTTTATCTAAGTGATCAGTATGGCGCTGTCCTGCTGGCTCTATTTTTTCAAGAGGTCGCTTTTGTCCTCTGGGAAGTCTGTCTGGACAGTCATTTTATTTGGTCCCAGTCTGCTTACCTTGTCGTGGGCAGCGCTCTTTTACCTTCCCTTCCGTTCTGTGTGACAATTCAGGGTCACCCTGGCTGTCACACCTGCACATGGAGACATCATATTCTGCATGTTTTTAAGCTTTGACCAGTGAATTTTCCTGGGGAAAGTTAAAGAGGCTGAAAAGCTTATTTTTAAGAAGCATCTGACAAGGTAACTTCAAGCCAAGTTCTGGAGCATGGTGGCACTTGATGGTCTCTCAGCAGCAGGAACACGCTGAATGCCACCAAAGCAATGCTCACCAATGACTAAAATGGCAAGTTTTTAATTCTGTATAAGGTGTGCTTTTAGCACCATTAAGGGGGGCTATGTAAAATTTAACAATTTGAAAAATCCTTCAGCCTGTGAGTATTGTGCTGAGGTATTTTTCTCCTATGCACATAGCAATCTATAAGGTGATTCAAGAAAATTCTTTCAGTAGGGAAGACATTTCTCTGACTCGCCCCACAGACCCTGACCCGAGGTGAGACACACGGCCAGAGAACGACTTGAATTACCGCAGGCAAATTTGCTAAGTTTCTACAGTTACAGCTCCCATATTGCATCCATTTATTTTCCAAATGCTCTTGAACAAAGAATACTGTTTCCTGTCCTCTTTGCATCGCTTAGAGTAAATACGGCACCGTACAGGGTGGGAACCGTCCACTGTACACTCGGTGCTGCCATCTGAGACAACCTCAACATTCTTCTACTGTTATTTATTAGCTCCTACATTTATCGCTTTTTTTCAAAACTCTAAAATACGGGTGAAATTTAAAACAGCTTAATTAAACTTCAGATGCAGGGCTCCGATAAGGCTGGCACAGGGCCGCCCATTCCAAGATTCTCAAATGGCATAATCTAATAATTTCTTTCAAGAACGCACAGATCATAAACACATGGTAATCTGAAACACTCTGCATCCTGCCAGCTGGCCTCTCCTTGCTTCCAGTTTCGCTGCACTGTAATTTTGCTCCCCTTTGTGAGAACCTGTGGATTTCTCCACTTCAGTAGACGGTATTGAGTTACACGCCATTCAGCTGAGGTATTTTTCAAATGAACTAATTACATGTTAGTTAATAATAGAACATTGCTTCAACAGTGAACTGTCCCATATAACTTTAAAGAAATTACTTCAGTCTTGCAGTAGGAATGTCTGGGAACAGGATTGACCTCTGAGAGAAACACGAACACCTAGCAGTAACTTATTGGGTTATAAATCAATGCATGAGCATTTTGTATCAGTATTACTATTGAAGATATCAGTAGCAAAGATAACTTTGACCAAATGCAATTTTTAATTTTTTCTTGTCGGTACGTTTCCTACAAGTGCTATGTCTATGTTCAGTCTTAGTGCATGGTAATTAAGACACAGGGACTCATGCTAACTAGGGCCGTTGCTACACTCAAGTTAAAAATCTAGGCCCTGAAACTGGCGGGTACTGTCGTCTTCCGTGATGTCCAGCTTCGAGTTCATGGTTTCACACCTCGTTCTGCGTCTGTTGAATGACCACCGCCGAGTGCTGAGCTGAGGGGATTTTGCAAACAGTGATCAAGCTCTTCGGTCGGCGTTTCCAGCACTAGATGCTCTGGTTGAGGACTAGTGTCCTCAGTCTTCATCGTCACTCCCCCCTCCTCTAATTTGCAGAGCTTGATTTATTTGGTTTACATCGCTGCTAGTTCCCTGCTGGAGTTGGTCCAGAAGAAGGCAGGGCTGGCCGAAAGTCCAAAAGCGTACGGCCGGAAGTGGGAACTTCCCGCACCCCACACCCCACACCCTACAGTGGCTTCATCTCCTTCCCGGGCCCCGTTGGCTCTACTGCCTCCCCCAGTGCAGCTCAGAGGCGGCAAAGTCCTCCTGCTTTTGTCCATTTCAGAGCTCTTCCCGACTCATTAGGCCGCTTAGGTTTCATTTACAGAATAGCCAGTTCCCTTCACTCAAATCCCACTGTCCTAAGTCATTCGTGATTATTATTTCCTGGCAGACTATAACTTAGATACCAGACTAAAACTCACAATTTCCTGAGGCTTTATTCACATTTCATTCATTTCAGATGCTTAGTTTTCAACTTTTTGGGGGGGAAAATCATGTCTTGTTGATGTCAAGTTGCATGAAGTACTTTTCTTTCTCCTTTAAGCAAAGTAGTTTGTGAGGCCAGGGTGAAGAAGGGGCAAACAGTTATTTATAAGGTATTACAATTTCTGCCAAATGTTTTACATCCTGGGGTTCCACTTTTCCTGCACAGCAGGGTACACATTTTGGTGAGGTCGCACACACCCGGGGACATGATGTCATCTTACACATGGCATTACAAACAGGTTTAATAATGCATTGCTGCGCCTTAAGCCCAGAGCTGAGAAGCTGCGCTCCCATCGCAGGTCCCAGCCCATCTGGTAGACCTCTTAGTCCACGAAATGGAGCGCTCCACTCATTGCTTCCTGTTGGCATAGAACAGAAATGACTCTTACAGACTTACAACGCAGCTTTAAAGCACAGCAATGGCGTCATCAGCACGAGTCCTCCTGCCCTGCGCCTCTTCTTTCTCTGCCTCTCAATTTCTCTCTCCTCACTACTTCTCCCACTGTCACCGCTGCCAACATTGCGCAGCTTCAGATGAGCTGGAGATCTGTTGGCCTTTTTTGGAAACCAAGCCACCTGTGTCCTTGTCTACCACCAACGGCCTCCGGTGCCGCTGTCCCAATGAGCACATCATCCTGGCTGAGGCCACCATGACCACAGTGTGTGTGTGTGTGTGTGTGTGTGTGTATGTGTGTGTGTGTGTGTATGTGTGAAGCTCTGGAACTCCACAGTTTGCTCCTCTCTTCTCCCTACCGGGGGTGCTCTCCTCTCAGGTTTCCCATCTTGCAGATTTCCCCCAGGGACCCCAGACATCCCATGTGCCAGCCTCTTGACACCGTCTTAAGTCCTACATGATGGGCACATCTCTTATGATTCTTGTGTCTGTTCACCACTGTTGTCAGCAAAAGAAAGAAAAAGAAAAAGAAAAGAATTACTATTCAGAGGCCTTCACTAGTACCTTCTCTGCAAAACACACTAGATTCATCCAGGGAAAGAAAATAGATTAAACACATGCAGAAAGTAATCCCAAATCAACAGTGCATTTATCATACATAGAACATGCATGTACAAATCTATCTCCAAGATTATACACCTAAGAACAGTTACCCAACTTTCGTAATCTTCAACAACAAGGAAAGCAAGACACAAGAAAAAGGTTTAGGGCTACAAAGTAGAAGAATGAAGGTCAAATAACTCGAACACTCAAACAGTGGAAGTACCAAGCCAGCAACAGGGAACACCGAAAGCCAGCCCAGATGCACAGTGCGCCATCCCCAAAGGCTCAGAATCACACCTTATCAAGCCCCTTGAGACCTAAGGTAGAAGAGTGTAGATGAAGACCTCAAGGGAATCTGAGGTCTAGGCAGTCGGCCAGGTCCCTCTCACAGTGCCGGCCAGTCCTTCCCTTGCTGACTGTGTCTATAGCACTGTCATAAGAGGCAGCAGGCACAGGGGATGCTGCAGGTATCTTTCAGAGAAAAAGCAATCTTACATGCTTGGGTGCAACAGCTCAGCTCCGTGTGTCTGCCTGGCTCCCAGAACACCCCCGTCAGGCAGGATGTTGGAAAAATCCTCCACAGGAAATATTTTTTTTCGCCTAAACAAAACAAAAAGACATAAAGGTATGTAGAGCAGCTGTTCTCTGCTAGGCTGCCCCGCCCAGGCATCCTCTGGAGAACCTGATCCTTAGTGGTCCTTGTCAATGGCTTCGGAGTAGCCTCGCCTAGGAGGGGCGTGCTCCTAAATACAAAAACTACCGGACCTTTGAAGAAAGCCCCCAAAGTGGAACAGGCCCAGCAGAAAAGAAGGTCCTCCCCTCCCCCACACACATTGGACAAAACAATTTGGCTGAAACAAAGGTTGGCAGAGGGAACACAGCTTCCAGTACGACAGTTTTTCAGGGGGAGCAGCAGCAGCTAACAGATTAATGGAACCATGTAATCTGAACTAGAGATGACTGTACCAAGAGAGCAAAGGAAGTACTGTAAGTAGAAGAGAAAATGAATATGGACACACACACACACACACACACACACACACATGAGGTCAAGAAAGATTAGAGATGAGGAGAGGCAGAAGGCAGAAACCGAAGCTCCCGAGAAAGAAACGCGGCCTGAAACAGCCTGCTAAGTGCCCAGCGAGGTAAACAAAAACAGATAACTATGAAGGTAAATCGTGGTAAAATTTCAACAAGAAGAGCACAAAATTTCGAAAGATGAAGAAGCCAAGGAGCCACACATGAGAAGCTCAAGAACTGGAAGGCTCGTCCCGCAGCCTGGAAGGCGGCAAGGATGGAGACAGCTGCCGAGCTAGCCGCTCGGGGCTCAGCCTGTGAGAAGCACGCCCAAAGTGAAGAATACCTTACAAAGAGAGAGGCGTTGGTTAAACTTAAGGAGAACAAACACGTTGTACAGGATTGGAAGACTAATATTTTACATGCCTCCATTGAGAAGACATATTTTTTTTTCTTAGCCTTGATAGCAGAATTTGAATCTTATCCAAGACATTCTATTGGAGGGGAGGAGAACATACTTAGTATGCTAGTAAAGGGAGATAAATTATCATCTTCCATAAGAGGAATTCAATAAATGAAGTCCAAAACAGTAAAAGTAAGAAGCAGAGCGAGCAGCGTGCCATGAAGAGACGTGGAGATAACAAAGTAATCGGCTCAGAGGAGCTGACGACAGCTGCCGCGAGGAGTGGACCCGAGCGATAAGAGCCGCGGTGAGCTGCGCTTTAGGGAGATGACACGTCTTGTAGAGCTGCTGGAACGGTTAAGCGGCGCGAGCGATAACACTGGCTTAGACAACAGAGCCAAGTGACTTCCAAGGAAATGTAGTGGTGCCTTTTCGGCGACCGGACAGCAACGCTGGGCTGGTCACTGCCCCTCGCCCGGCTCGCGGTGTCGGCCGCTGTCTGGGTTCCTCGGGTGGAGGGATCTGTTTTACTCCTCCTTCTTCTCTCCCTGAGCATGTGGCCTGACACAGAGGCGGCCCTCTCGGAATTATCGGGTTACAGAAATAAGGTGTAGTTCCTCGCCTCAGTGAAAAGGTAACCCGAGTACACGTATGCAATTACCACGGGTGCTCTCGAACCTGCTCCTCACTGGACCATGTGTTGTATTTAAAAACGATGCTTTGTCCCAGGCACTGGTTCCTATTTAACTCTGATGAATGTTCATCCTCACAGACACCGCGCCGAAGTTTCTGCATGCGTGCAAACGGGCCTCCCAGCCCCCATCTCGATCCTGAATGTCCCTCAAAGCGACGGATGAGTGACATTTCCTGTAAACCTTTGCTCCCTGCTGGCATAGAGCTTGTTGCCGTCTATACGTCCTCAGGTCTCTAATTTAATCCCAGCGAACTTCTCTGCCACTGTCTATGCATATAATTATTTTACAGTTCAAACCTAAGACGGTATTTTCCCTTTTCTCACATCTCAGTCCCTCCTCAGGCCCACTAAGGCTATTCGATGGAGACTGCTCGATCACTGCCTGTGGTCTGCACATCCTACTTGCACATGCTTATAAATTAATCTAAATTATTAGTTGAAGATAGGATCAGAGCTCTCACCACGATGTTAGAGAAATTGCATTTGGGTCAAAAGTAGCTGTGGGTTCAGTGGATTAGAAAGGCCCTTAAGGGCCAGCAAGATGATTCAGGGGTCTAATGCCCCTGCTTAGGAAAGCTTAGGCAACCGTAGGGACCATGGTTCGATGCCCTGCACCACATGCTGTACCAGCCCCACCCTCAGGGCAAGGCTCAGCTGGCCATAAAAATTAAGTAATTAATTATTTTAAGAAGCCCTTAACTCTGTCACTTAGGGGACATATATTCCTTTCATCCACAAAAGCACAACAATCCTTGATGATCCCTTGTTCAGACCACAGGAACAGCAAGTATGACCAAGGAAACAATTCAGCAGGCCCGCGCTAGACATCTTACTGAAGAACAACTACTGAGCTTCGCATACTCCAGCTCAAAATTCGTTTACCACAGCCCTTCATGCTGACCGCCTTGGTGCAAGGCACTGAGGTGGCTAGTCTTGTCGTCTTTACACTGCTTATTAGTTGGGGGTACCTGTAGGGGAATATTGTATTTTAATGTCTTCTCCAAAAGAGAAGTGTGTTAAATGTTTCAAAAGGCTATGCAACTAAGATATGATGCTAGCAGTTTTGACCTTCAATCACCCCCTGTTCATTTCCTTGGGGTCTTCTGGCCCCCAGGAATCCCAGGCGCTACAGTGTGCAGCTGGGGCACCTGCGCTGATGCTTTCATGGTTTTTCTGGACCTGCACATCAGCTTCTCTGGGTTTGCTTCCTCAGGCCTCCCACGGGACTGTTCTATTCTACCTTAAATCCCTAGCTCTCTTCACAGCCATGTGTCCAAAGCCATGTACTGACCCTTCCAAATTAATGCTGTCACTTCCAGAAATGTCACTCGCATCTGGGAATAAAAAGAAAATCTAGGATTTTCAGGAAGCTGTGAGATTTATCATACAGAGTCTCAAGATTACCTTTGTCACAGAATTCCCTTAGCTAGGTTCAAAGTCCTTCAAACCTCAGAAGACTGTATTATTCATATGCATGAGGTTTTGCCTCAGAATTCTGGCTAGAATAATAACTTACTCATTGTATGTGCACAGTGCAGTCTTTGGATCCATCAAGAATTTAAATCTTTTGAGCTCTCCAGCCAGCACTAGGGTCTAGGGTCACCCTATAGATCTTTGCAGAACAATATGGCAGTGTGTGCTCCTTGGTACCTCTATGCACAGAGTTCTTCTGGATGGGAAGAAGTGACACATCTGGGGAAAATATGGTCACCTCAGCAGGTATTAGCTTCTCAGCTGTTGACTCTAGAATTAGAGTTGAAAATTCGAACGGTGGAGTACAAGAGTTGATGGGTGTTCTGTGTGTCTAGCTGGCCAAACATTTTTAAAATCGCATGGGAACACGAATCAGCCAAGAGTAGAGGTGCCTGGACTTCACATGGTTCTTTCTCCTGCATGGATTGGCTGAGAACTTTGGGCCTATGCCTGCTTACAAGGGTCATTACAGTTCCATGATGGAGATCATTTTGGCTAAAAGAGTCTCAGGTTCAGAGGTTGCAGAGTAATCACCTTGAGCTATTTTAATAATCAATTATTTTCTTACAGTTGGATGCTGGGTGGTAGGATTTGGCCTTATGCTATTGAGACTTCACCGGATCTCAACCTGGTTTCCAGGCTTACTGATCCTCTGTAACCAAACTACATGTCACCAGAGATAACCGTGCCTAGTGTTGAAATCCACATATAGTTGGCAGCATTGCTCGTGTGGCTTTGACTCACCTGCCTGTTAAATCATCAAAGGTTATTTGGGAAGGCTGTTTTGAGGTCCAAAATGCTTTTCAGACTTTCTGAAAGCTGTTGGTCTCCAAAACAGGAAGCTTCCTTTTGCCAAGAACATACAAAGTGGAATCTCAAGGGGTAGGAGGTAGCTAGATGGCCCGCGAGTCTGAGAGAGCTCTAGGCTGGGCAATGCACCTTTCCCACCCTTTTCTTAAATGTGATTGCTTGTCTTCCTCTCAGAACCAAGTCCCCAAGCCAAATCAAGATGTGGAGTCAAAGGGCAAACAGGAAGAGAAGACAAACAAAAACCCAGGTGACATTCCTGCCAGGCTTTTTTTCCCAGGCTTCTTTCTGAGAACGCAGTGACATTCTGCACCAGCAAACTGAGGCACAGTACTCATTAGTTCTTCCCAAAGACCCTTGCAAATTTGGGCCACTGCCCAGCAACCAAAAGGCCAACTCCCAGCCTGCTGTCTTTGTTCGGATCTCGGCCATCCCCCCGCCCAAGTGCAGACAGGATGTCCAGTGTGTGCCCCATTTCACAAGACGAGCCCGTGCCAAGCTGAGATCGCTGCAAATCACCAGCTCTTTCTGCTTCCCAAAGCCAGAAGGCACCTCATCATGTGCTTTCGACCCTGCCAAGTGGACTCTGCCCAGTTTTGATTCTGCTTGGGTCCCGGGAACATTTGCAGTGGTGTGGATGTCTGGTGGGCAGCAGTGTGGGTGGCCAGCACCAGGAAGGCCCAGCCCATTCCACAGGCAACATGATTTTGGCTCTCCTCGCAGTCTTTTCCGAGGACTGGCAGAGGACTTCGCCTGGTGCTTTGGTTCCCAGAGGTAGGCATCTCTGAAATTTTGGTCTGCTTCCAAATATTCTGAACAAAATGCAAAGCACTCCCTGGGCTACAACAGATGCCAGACACTTATCTGCATTTTTTCCCTTTTACATCCTAATTCCGAATTTAGGCTTTATTTTATTTTATTTTAGTTTTTATTTTTTTACATTTAGCCCTAGAAGGCAAGGCAATGGGAAAGGCAGACTCCAACAAGAAAGCTATTTAGCCTAAGTTAACCCACACTGAAAAATTAAAAAGAAGAAGAAGGAAGAGGAAGAGGAGGAGGAGGAGGAAGAGGAGGAGGAGGAAGAAGAGGAGGAGGAGGAGAAGGAGAAGAAGAAGGAGAAGGAAGAGAAGGAGAAGGAGAAGGAGGAGGAGGAGAAGGAGAAGGAGAAGGAGAAGGAG
>PVJA010039527.1:9008-19185 GCA_004027025.1 Myocastor coypus | reverse complement strand
AGTCACTAAAGCTTATACATTCTACTTCCTGGGGTCTCTTGCATTCTCCATGCCTTTATCCTTTGTGGTTCAAGCAATTAACATCTCTTCTTAAGACCATTACAATAGAATCCTAAGTAATTTCTAATGTGTTGCTCTCTAATTCTTTAAATAGTGGGTGTAATAGCTTTTCTGGTGAAAGAATGACACTGTTCCATAAACTCCTCCATAACTCCTTCTTAACTATAGCATGAGAGCTATATTTCTATGCAAAAGTAACAAGGTTCTTCACAACTTAGTTCAATTTATTTTCCCTTGAAACTTCATCTCTCTATTGTATGTTTGAATGATTGTAGGTGTCAATCATGTGGGAGTTTTGGGGGGTGTTGGGGTTTTTGCAAGGTGAACAATATAGTACAGGACACATTTTATAATAGTATTTTATAATAAATCACCTATTACAAGTATAGGAAATCTATCTACACACTAAAGACTAACAAATCCAGGTGAAGGCTGAGAGTTCATAACAGGGCCTCCCACCAGTCCAACTGGAGGCCTAGAGCTCAGAGCAAAGTCCCATGCAGGCCTACTTCATGGATATGTGTTGGAAAGGCCCAAAGGTCAGTGGTGGAAGCTAGGAAGTCTGTCCAGTGGGACGAAGGATCTGTGCTAGCAGGCTGAGGGATCTGAACTGGAGCTAGGAAGCAATGCTCAAGGTAAGGACCAGAGCTCCCCCAAAACTATCACAGCCATCCTCGGCAACAGTGAGGTCCCAAGCTCCTCTAGCAATGAGGAGTTCCCATCAAGAAAGCCAATGTGACAAGCTTCATCATGAGGCTGAGCAGTGCACCATCTCCCCCCCACCAAGCCAGAAACTGATGCTCAGTATGAGGACTCAAGCTTCTCCAAAATTCATCGCAAAAGTCAGCATGACAAGGTCCCACAGCAGAACAACCCAAGAGAGCTATCAGCTTCCAGTGGCTCCAACAGCTTCTGCAAACAGCATCCCTAACAGTGTTCTGTCAGCTTCTCCTGTTCTGCCTTTATGCTGCTGGCAACAGCCCTCAGGTCCAGCACTCAGCACCACAGTAGTCTAATTCAGCTGGGCGTAGTGATTTGCCCACCTATTAGAAATCCACTAACACAGACAGGCTGCTCCCCTAAAGCCAAGTACTTCCACACCTTAACGTTTGTGTTCATATGCTTTGATTTGGGATACTCTCCTCTATCTCTACCTAAAAATTTTCTTATTCTTTCAGATGACACCAGTTTTTAGCAACTGTGTTGTACATTTCTATGCATCATGAAGAATAATTTCTTTGCTTCCTTGTTTCTTGGTACCAGGTTTCCTGTACCATTAATCATATTAAATCATAACTGTTACCATCTGGTACCTGGTGCTCTTTTCTAAAACGCTGCTAATATCTGAATTGCTTTTGTATTTGCAATAAATATTTAACAAATAAGTGGTATTGGCTAAGATTCTAAGTAGTAAGCTTTCATGGTGTCAGATTTTCCAGAAATATAACACTTGTTGAAAGTAACTTTTTTGTGGTTTCTTCCTAATTTCACCTTAATTTCTTCAATATGAATAAATAACTACATTGGACATTTATCTGTATCTCAAGTATGTTGGAAGCAGTCATTGTACATAGATAAACAGACTTAAACTTTTTTGTTAATTAAATGGTACCAAAATCAAAGCAAGTAAAGTACAATAATCCTCTTAATACTTGACTCACTGGTAAATTTAATTTGCACTCAATATTCTTAAAGATTAGGAATGTATTCCTGGATGTATTTAGACTATTTGTGTATAAATATTGTGAAATTTTTTAAAATGCTTATAAGACAAAATAAGAAAATACACTTAACACTGAAACCAAATTGTCCCCAGTAGTTAAAAATGCCTGTTAAAAAATCTTTAGCGGAAGTATAAAATTTTCTTGCCAGTAAAATGTTATCATGAGCAGCAACAATAGCTGAGAAAGGACATAATTATTATTAATGACAAATAGACTGGAGTCTTAAGAATTAGTGATGACTTTTCTTGTAGAATATAATGATGGTGGTTTAAAGCCTTTACATTACAGGTACATTTGGAGTAACAGCCCCAAGTGTTCTGATGTGAAATCTCTTGCAGTTGAGAAATTGTAATTCTTCTTGACAATTTCTAAATACTTGTTTGATTCTTTTGATTATGCTTCTGTGCCTTGAAGTCCAGTTGGTGTAACACAATCCTCTGGAACTTCTTAGATGACTTAGGAAATGGCACAACTTGGTCCTTGCCCTTTTTAAACCTTCTTCAGAACTCTCAGTCCACAATGCCTGCTTTCATCTGTAACTACAGCTTAATGAATTAGCTTCTAATGAGTGGTAAAGACTTAAAACTGAACATTTATTTTAAAATCCCAGAGTCCTTTAAAATGTAAATTTATTTTTCTTCTCACATCAGAAAGAATATGCAAAACAAAATATCTAGCAAAAATATGGAGACTACGGTATGGTGCATGTCTTGAGTCCACCTCTTCAGCCCAAAATCAGTGCATGATCTTCAGCAAAAAAATAAATCAGTGTTGTCATTTACTGATATGAATTCATTTACTTAAAAGGGATAAACTAAACCCGTCCAGGAATTTAGCAGTTTACCAGGCATAAAAGACACAAAAAAGACATATTTAAATAAATAAATAAAATTCTCAAGCTGGGTGTGGTGGGAGCTGGGCGTGGTGGTGCACACGTATAATCCCAGCACTTGGGAGGCTGGGGCAGGAGGATCGGCGCAAGTTCAAGACCAGCCTGGGCTACAAAAATGAGTTGAAGGCCAGCCTGAACTGCATAATGAGACCCTCTCTCAAAAAGACAAAATAATAATAATAATGATGATAATGATAAATAAAATTCTTTTTAAAAAGCTAGAAATCAAACAGTTGAGCCAAGTAGATTACAGAGTAAGGATCACTCCTCTAACATGAGTAACACAGATGCTACGGTGTTATGGCTTATGTCTAGTTGTTTCCCCAAAGCCTCATGTAGTCTTTGGGCGGGGACTTCTATAGATTGAGATTTGACTCATGAATCACTGGGATTTTGTGTTTTAGTACTGATGGGATTATGGGTCTGAGTAGGGCTGGGACTATGCGTGTTGTCTAGGGCGGATAGCCTAAGGCAGAGAGCCTGATAGGAATATAAAGCGAGACAGAGCGACAGACTAGAGCTGTTGCTCTCTGCTCCTGTTTGGTCCATTGCCTCTGTCATGATTGTTGCTGTCCCACCACCAAGAAGTGGGTGCTCTCTGCCCTGTTCCACTCAGCCTTGGGCCAGCCAAATATGGACTGAAACCTCCACGAACTGTGAGCTAAATAAACCTTTCCTTCCTTCATTTTGAGTGTCAGGTATTTGTCCCAGCCACGATAGAAAAGTAACTAAGACATATGGGAATCCTGGAAATACATCGCCCAGTTCAGACTGCAGGTGAAGACAGGGCCAGGATGGTTTCCACATTAGATGATTTCCAAATTTTCCAGAATGATGCATACAGATTAATCAGTAAGAATGGTTGCCGAGGGTCATTCCAGGCAGAAAAATATACTTAAAATGAAGCTACACTTGGAAATGGGCTTTAGTTAGTGTGACTGGATAATAGGTAGGAGGATTAAGACCCGGAGAATGATCAGTTGTTGGTCAGTGGAAGCCAGGAACCGAAACACTACAGTTTCCTACAGTGCTTGTATTACTCTGGTTTGAGATGCTATAATTGTATACCTGAGCCTCAAGAATCTGTAATGCAAGGAAATTTATTGATTCACAATTCTGGAAACTCCAATATCAAGGCTTTGGAATCTGGTGATACCTGCTAGTTGTGTTGTTATACAGTTGAAGATATCTCATGGTAGAATTGGTAGATGAGGAAATAGGTCGGAGAGAGAGAGAGAGAGAGAGAGAGAGAGAGAGTTAACAAACCTACTACCAGTACTGGTCCACATGAAAGCCAAAACCTCAAGATCTAACACTGCTTAGACTGCTTAGGGGGCTTTCAGGTTATCACAGTGGTTTAAGGGCCTGTGCAGGCAATCCCAGTCAGACACAGAGGACAGCAGTGCAATACCCACACCCAGGCTTGAGGCAACTTGAGCCAGTCAAAAATAAATAAACAAACAAACAAATATTGCTTAAAGTTCTAATATCCCAATAACATCTTTTTTTTTTTTTTTCTACTTAGCTCTTTTTTTTTTTTTTTATTTTAAATTTTTATTTTTTTTTCTTGTTTCAGAACTTTTGTTTATTTATTTTTATGGCCGGTTCAGCCTGCCCTGAGGGCAGGGCTGGCGCAGCATGTGGTGCCGGGGAATCGAACCGTGGTCCCTGCAGCCACCTAAGCTTTCCTAAGCAGGCGCTTTAGACCACTGAGCCGTCCTGCCGGGCCCGTTAGCTCTATTTTAACAAAATGCTTCCCAAGCAATATTTTGACCAGGTACCCAAGGTTTAAATTATGAACATTGACAATGCCCATTTATATAACCACACTTTTAGTTATAAAGGACTTAACCATTTTCTAATGGTAGCCTATTTTCTACACTGCTTATTCACATATGCCCATTAACAAATGGAATGCTGTCGGGTACATTTATTGGTTTGTGAGTGTTTTCTGGAAAACTGCAGGATCTGTGAAGACCGATTTCCATGCTGGCATTGCATGCATCCAAGTATTAATAATGCACAGAGGCACAGAATTAGAGCAACAAGAGAACATATTCAAACACTAGCATGCCCCATTCCCCTTTTTATTGCTTGTTTTGCTTAGTATTTTTAAAACCAAATAAAAATCTTGAATTCAATATTCAACTGCCAAAGAAAAAGTAACAACAGGGCACATACTTAGGGCTTCAATGGAAGAAAGTGTAAGTACTAGCTGGTGCGAAAAAGTAGACATTGCTGGGCATGGTGGCACATGCCTCTAATCCCAGCACTTGGGAGGCTGAGGCAGGAGGATCAGTGTGAGTTCAAGACCAGCCTGGACTACAAAAGTGAGCTCAAGGCCAGCTGGAACTGCGTAGTGAGACCCTGTCTCAAAAAGAAAAAAAAAGAGTACATATTAATCTCTCTCTCTCTTTCTCTCTCTCTCTCTCTCTCTCTCTCTATATATATATATATATATATATAGAGAGAGAGAGAGAGAGAGAGAGATGATATAGATATAGATATAGATACAGATATAGATATAGATATAGATATATACTTGAGAGACAAACAAATTGACAACTCTCAGCAACCTGATCATGATTTAGGTTGAAATATACGCAAGGGCGGGGGCCCGGCGGGATGGCTCAGTGGTCTAAAGCGCCTGCTTGGGGAAGCTTGGGCGGCTTCAGGGACCACAGTTCGATCCCCAGCACCACATGCTGCGCCAGCCCTGCCCTTGGGGCGGGCTGAGCCGGCCATAAAAATGAGTGAATAAACAAACAAAGGTTCTGAAACAAGAATAAAAATAATAAATAAAATAAAAAATTAAAAAAAAGAAAAAAGAAATATACGCAAGGAATAATACAATGCATTCTTTGGGAATTTAACAACTCGAAGATCATCAAAGTTTGAATCCAGGTCTTCAGGGAGTGTGATGCTTGTAGCAAGCAACTGTGCTACATTTCTGCTACATTAAACAGTTCTGAACAATTATATCTAATCTATTCTTGGTTTCGTTCAATAAAACATGTAGAGTTTTTTAAAAAAGCAGAAGAAAGCATGCCAACTAGTTAGGGGATCAACAATATATGATTTTTATTCTCTTGCTCTGAATTCTTGTATTGCAAGTAGGAAGAAAAAAAAAAAACTCAGAATTTAAAACTTTAAAACTGGGAAAAAATAAAAACTTATGGAAAGGATTTAAAAGTGGGCCTCTTGTATGCTTGAAAAGAAAAATCTAAACCAAGTGTCCACTAATTTGCTTAGACATTTCAGGCTTAGTGGGTCTGTATCTCAAAAATTGGTTGAATGTGGAACATAGAAAACATCTACTACTCATTTCCAGAACTTAGTAGAGGGCAGTAGAAGTTCCTTTGTACCCAAACACTAGGCAGCAGTTTCAATGTGACCAAGGTAAATGCCAAATGAGGATGTTTTAGACACAGCTAGGACTTAGCCAATCTAATACACTAAAGATCATGGGTACATTGTGAAAGAAAATGCACAAAATCATAAGAATTTTGAGATTGTTTTCATTTGAAAGTAATCTTAGTACTATTAAATTCACAAATATGCAAATTTAAATACCCAGTCTTATTTTATCTAAACCACACATTGCAGACACACAAATGTCTAATCCCTCCGTATGTCAGTCTCTATTTGTATCAGGTTTGAAATGGAAAGAATAGATTTTTTTCCCTTAATCTGCAAGTCAGTAGGTGTTTCTTTACAGTTAACTTCAGCAAAATTCATGCAGAACAGCAATTAACAATGATCTTCTTTACTTGTTAACTCACAAGGAAACACCTTTAAGACTACGTTTTGTTAAAGTTTCTGTACTTAAGTGTAGAAAAAAACTGAACTATAACAAATATTGAACAATTAAAAAGTCCTTAGTTTCTCATTCCTGGTACCACTACCACAATTTATAGGGCAATATACCTGGTGTATAGAAAAGAAAGAAAAAGACAACAGATAAAAGCTACAACAGATAAAAAACCTCAGGAATATACATCTAATGACACTAAATTGCATTAATCAATAGCTGCACTTTTGGCAAACTGTGGCTATGACAGTCCTAAATCAGAAGGGTTTCCTGTTTAAGCTGCAGTAAATTTGCTGACTATGGATCATCGTGCCTTCTGTGGCAGATTTTTACAGTTCCGCTAATGTATTTGGAATGACTCAAAGTAACCTGCAGCTTTCCTGACAACTCCTGGCTCTCTCTCCTGCTAAGTACTGTAGCCCTTTTCTGTTTTGTTTTGTTTTTTAAACCTCACTACATGCTGTCATATCCACTACTTCCACCACCAGATCCATAACCACCGCCATAGGAACCGCCAGAGCTTCTTCCACCAAAACTGCCCTCCTTCATGGGTCCATAATTTGACTACTGTTGTCCGCTGTACTTTCTAAAATCGTTATAGTCCGCACCACCACAATCAAAATTTCGTCCTTCATTGCAACCATCATATCCTTCTCCACCACTGCCGTATCCACTACTTTGGTTTCATATCCTGGTCCACCACCACCATATCCTCTTCTATTACTATAACTAGAACCACCACCACAGTTGCCACCATCATCTCCAAGTCCATTATAGCCGCCACCACCTCCTCCATAAACTGCTTCTGTACCACCTCCTCCACCACTGTAACTTCCTCTCCCACCCAAGTTTCCACCACAGCCAAAATTCCCTCCACCACCTCCAAAGTTTCCTCCATGACCCATAAAGTTGCCAGTCTACCTTCATGATGTCTCTGGCTTAGAAAGGGCTTTTTCCCTTCACAATTATGCCCATTAATAGTGTGGTATTTTTATACTACAATTTTATAAACTGGTGTGATCGTCAAAAGTTACAAAAGCAAATCCTGTCTTTTTCCTACTCTTCCTCTCTTCCATAACTTCTATGGTTTTAATTTTGCCATATTTTTCAAAGTAGTCTCTCAAATTGTATTCTTCTATTTCTTCTTTAATACCACCAGCAAAAAAATTTCTTCACTGTTAGATGGGCACCACACTTTACTGAATTCTTTCTAGAAATGGCTCTCTCCGGTTCCACTACACGCCCATCAACTTTGTGTGATTGAGCACACGTTGCTACACTCACCTCTTTGACACAAGAGTAAGTCACGAAGCCAAAGCCTCTGGAGCACTTTATTTGGGGATCTTTCATGATCACACAATCTGCAAGTGTGTTCCATTTCTCAAAGTGTTCTCTTAAACTATCTTTGGTAGTTTCAAAACTCAGATCACCAATAAACAGCTTCTTCAACTGCTCTGGTTCCTTTGGGTCATGGCCCTCCATGTTGAGACCAGATTGGCCTCTTCCAACTCGAGTTCAATATCTCATCTCCCAATAACATCATAATGACACTTAAATTCCAATATAAGTATTGGAAAAAACACTCAAGCTAATGCACCACTCTGAAGTATTTTTGTATTGTCTTAAAGGAAAGGAACTCAAGAATTCTTCCCTGGCAAAGTGATGTAAAGTCATCCTCCAGGCTTTGGTTCAGGTTTTGTAATGCTTTTTCCTCCATACTTTATAAGTATGTTCATGTACATATTATGTATGGATTTACTTCACTACTTTATCAGTAAGACAATCCAGAAAGTATTCTTGTAGCATTTTCTTCTCATAGAAAACCAGTATTATAAAGTAAGGAAGAGGCAAGTGATTTGCATGTATATATATATATATATATTTTTTTTTTTTTTTGTCTTTTTGAGACAGGGTCTTGCTATGCAGTTGAGGCTGGTCCTGCGCTCACTTTTGTAGCCCAGGCTGGTCTCGAACTCGCACCAATCCTCCTGCCTCAGCCTCCCAAGGGCTGGGATTACAGGCGTGAGCCACCACGCCCGGCTGCATGTATATTTTAAGGACTACTGGATTAATTATAAAATTGACCATAGAGTTTAAGTTGTGGCAAGAAATGGGACTAGAAGAACACAGTGAGGGACAATGAAAAGTTATGGGATCTATGGACTCTGGCAGACTTGAAGGAATGTTGAAATCAGGATAAAATGCAGAGAGATGAGCAGGTGGGAGATGATAGTCTCAGAAAGAAACGCATACTTGAAATTGAAATTATAGATGGCGGCCCTGCCGTTCCCATGTACTACTGTATCTGGAGTGAAGCTCAGCATCAACTACTGGACCCTCCTTGTGTCTTAACTCACTTCACCATACAGAGAATTAAGTGTCTTGCATGGGCTCGATTCTTCCCTTCCTTTGTTGGAAAAACACAAGTTCTCTTCTGCTCTCCACATTGTCAGATGTGTAGTATTCCAGACTTGTGCTAGGTAATGGGAGGGGAAGAAAACTCTCTCCCTCCAGTGCCGGTAGAGAAAGAGTCAGCTGGTTTGGCTGATATATGAATGCAAATTGGAAGTTCATTTGCCTTACAAACCTAAAATTACCTGTGAAAGTTGGAAGAAGAAATTGCCACTGAGAACTTGAACCTCAAAGGTGACCATGTTCTAGAGCATACATGCTTCCGGGAGGCAGCAGAATCACTAGCTAAGAGTGTTCAGCTGAACAAAAAAGGATAGGAGACAAGTGTGGACACCTAAGAGCCAGCCAAAGAAGAGCCTTGCTCCAGGGACCAAACAGGAAGAGTTAGCCAGACTTTCTGAAGCTAAAAGGTAGAAGGAGGATATACTATAAAAATGGTCATAAATTCATCAGGTAGGATCTGGCCCATTTATATAGGATGCTGGGAAGAATGTGAACTCAGTAAAACAAAGATTCCAATTCTACTTTTGTCACTTGCTTTTAAATATTAAGCCTCGTTTTTCTTGTCTAAAAAATGGAGTGCTAACACAAAACTTGGCAAAATATTAATAAGGATTTTTTTCTTGATGAATTGCTTTTAAATACCGTATAACACTTTTGTTCACATGGTAATCACTACTCTGTAGATGACAAGAGCTAAGAGATGTTTTCTTGTAAAATGGAGGAATATAGGGAGAGATGAAGTAGTTATGCTTTACTTTAAAACTGTATCAAAGAAAAGGAACACAGTAAAATTCACCCTAATTATATTTACTTTATTTTCTCCCGTTCTTCATGATATAGGAAAGTACAGTTGGGTCCTAAACATGAATAATATGGACAAACTAGAGCCCACGGATAGGGGAGAAAGCTAGTGCTTGGTGGAACCAGACAGATCAACCTCAAGGAGCTAACCTGGGGGTTCTTAGATTGTAGCATATTTAAGAATATACCCAGACTTGATTTAAGGCCTAAATGTGACAACACAAACTGTCTCAAAATTTAATTGCTATTTTTCTCAATCCTTATTGAACAGGCCCTTTTTTTTTTTTTTTTTTTTTTTTTTTTTTTTTTTTTTTTTTTTTTTTTTTTTTTTTTTTTTTTTTTTTTTTTTTTGTCTTTTTAAGACAGGGTCTCACTATGCAGTTGAGGCTGGTCCTGAGCTCACTTTTGTAGCCCAGGCTGGTCTCGAACTTGCATCAATCCTCCTGCCTCAGCCTCCCGAGTGCTGGGATTACA
>PVJA010039526.1:0-19097 GCA_004027025.1 Myocastor coypus | reverse complement strand
AAAAAAAAAAAAAAAAAAAAAAAAAAAAAAAATCCTTAATTACAATGCATGGAACGCAGAGCTAGATTGGTGAGATGAGCTTATGATATGTTTTATATCAGACTATCAACTGAGAAAAATAAACACTGCAGTTAATTTAGAAGCTGATATGTTCCAAGTCATGAATTCCTAGTCTGTGAAACCCAGGAGGTAGGACAAATTCTGAGGAGGGAGTGGGGAGAGGCATCCTGTTAAGTTATCATTTATGTCTAAAACATGAAGGCAGTTTTATTGTACCTTACCAGGTACTTGTGGGGAACTTTTCTTCCTCTGGGAGGCCAAATGCTGAGGCTGAGTTGGAGAAAATGGTTACAAGAGAATGATGGAAAGCGTCATCGCTTTCAGAAACAAAGGGAGAAAACACATTTTTATTAGAAAAAATAACTACTTTCTTTTACTGATTCCTGTATAATTGGGCTTTAAAGCTAATTATCTTTCCCATATGCACTTTAGCTTCTGCTTGAGTAAACTCAACTCAAAGTAATTTGATAATATTAATTTTCATTCTTTCAGTTCTTATTAAGTGCATGTGCAGTGGACAGCAAGGGAGTCACTGGTTAGGCAAGAAAACAGAAGATAGTCAGGCGTGGTGGCTCACGCTTGTAATCCCAGCACTCAGGAGGCTGAGGCAGGAGGATTGGTGCAAGTTCGAGACCAACCTGGGCTACAAAAGTGAGCTCAAGGCCAGCCTCAACTGCATAGGGAGACCCTGTCTCAAAAAGACAAAAAAAAAAAAAAAAAAAAAACCCAAACCAAAACAAACAAACAAACAAAACCAACAGAAGATAGCTTCATCAAAGAACCACACCAAATGGATACAGAATCATAAACTAAGCTAAGTGCTGTCAGCTATGACACCATTGTGTGTAAAATGGGAATTTACAGGGGAATTTGTAGTTGTAGGCTAGATAAAGTTTCTGCAGAGGAGGAAAGGGGATCACTATGGGCTGGGATGGAGGTTGGGTAGTCCAGATCAGATAAGTAGTACACAGAGACCTTGAGTAGAAAACCATGGGTTTGTGCCATAAACCTGAAAGATACATTTCTAAACACCATAATTCCCAATGTGGAAATCTCAACATCAAAGCTCTAGTCTAAAATCCTAAAATATGAAAATATCAAAGTACATAGTTCTGTAAAAATAATTTTACAAGTCTTTAAAAGACATTTAATTACATTTTTAAAAGGCATCTGTCTCACAGTTCCATGGAGGAACATATTGACTATAAAATATATGTATGATTATATGAAGGATTTCTGGATGGGCTTATAGCATCAAAATTGGAAGAGTCCTAATGGTTATCTGCTAGGTCAGAGATCGAAGAATCTAAGGTGGCTGTCTGAGCATTGGAGAACCACAGGACACAGAAGCCTATGAAGGGTGAAGTGCTGCAAGCTCACTAGAGAATCAGTGGTGTGAATCTGTTCTGGAAAGCTGAAGATTCCATTTTATTCTGTATAAGCTACAAGGCTGGTGCTACCTACATCTGGAGTGGGCCCTCCTTCCTTAGTTTAATTACTGTCTTATATGTTAATAATTCACAGACACATCCAACACTTACTGGTCTGGGGAGATAGCTGAGTAGAATAAGAGCTTGCCTGGCAAGTGTAGGGCCATGAGTTCAATCCCAGGTACCCCCTCCTCCCCACCCCAAAAGAAAATGACATCCAACACTTACTAATCTGCTAGGCAATTCTTACTCAAACCAAGCTGAC
The DNA here is from genome assembly GCA_004027025.1 of Myocastor coypus. NCBI lineage: Eukaryota > Metazoa > Chordata > Mammalia > Rodentia > Myocastoridae > Myocastor > Myocastor coypus. The sequence goes on along the minus strand of PVJA010039526.1, from coordinate 17,342 downwards.
ATGTTACAATTAATGATGAGAGGATCTATTTAAGAAACATAAAAGCAATGCAAAACATGTCATAGGCCAGTTTACATGACCAGATGGGAAATCATACCACAATATTTTGTAAGCATAAACATTAAGGTATACTACTAACAGTTCAATGGACATAACAGTTATGAACTGATATATTTATAAACAAATAGGCCAAAAAGTGAAATGCATATCACTATGATTTGTAATTTTATGTACCTAGCTTCATAAGTACAGTAATCTGAAATACCACAACTAACAGCCTAAATCTTCTGACAGGATTGATCACAAACTATGAGTCACCACTGCATATGCAGTCACTCAAAAGAGGCATGACCTTGAGAAAATTTATCTTTCACAGATGCAAATGCACAAAATAGCATCTTTTAATTTACTTAGAGGGTTTCAAACTTTTTACATATACACACAATGCATAAACACAAAGCCAACATTGTGATAATGTAGTTTTGATAGTAAAATCTGCAAAACTCGATAAAATGATTAGAACTCTCCAAAAATCTTTTACGACTTATACTTCCATCATTGTAAATGATGAGAAAATGAAATATGTAGCATAGTGAAAACAATAATGCTAACAATTGAAGCAGTAGGGAAAACAAAAAAAAAAATACTCAAAACAAAAAACTAACAAAAGGCTGGCGAGTGAGCTCAGCAGACTGTGCACCTGCTTCGTCAAGTGCAGGGACCAGAGTTCAATCTCCAGTCCTGCATGCTCCGCCAACCCTGCCCCTGGGGCACACAGAACTGGTGACCAAATCCAGGCATAGTGGAACATGCCTGTAATCCAAGCGCTGGGGAGGCTAAAAACAGGAGAATCACCACGTCTGATTTTTGTAGTTAGACCCTGTACCAAACACATCAATATGAAAAAAATTAAAAACAAGAAAGTAATAGATTTAATCTACTAAAATGCATATTACAGGAACATATTAAGGACAATTTATTTTTAAGCATTAGTTACATTTGAAATCTTGCATCACAACTAATACCTGCTTTTTTTCTCTCATATTGTCTCTTCAGGATGTACATTCACATTCTTTTCATGCTTTATACTATTTTTAAAGAATTTTCTATTATTTCATATACACTGATATAACTATTCCCTTTTAAAATTTCCCATCTCATGTAGCATGCTTCAATGTTGTTTTGGTATGTGGCAAACTATTCTACATGTATTAAGCATGGACTATAAATTTGGCAATGCCAACACTGGTGATCAAATAGCAATACTGTTCCATAAATATCTTCTTATTCTACCAAGATGTAATTATTTTTTGAACCACTGACTCATTCCATAGCTTAAGTCACAGTTACTTTTCTCCCATTGCTGGAACAAAATGTCTGTCACCCAAAATTAAGGAAGGAAAGGTTGATTTAGCTCACAGTTTGTGGAGGTTTCAGTCCATATTAAGCTGGTTCCAAGCTAGATTGGCACATGGCAGAGGCCAGCAGTTAGTGGCAGCAGAAAACAGCAGAACAGCATGAGCAAAAGGGAGGAGTAGTGGCAGCAGTGTCTACAGAGAGTAAATTTGTCTCCCTTAAGTTTCATTCAGGCTCTCTGCCCCAAGGTCGGTGTAGCACTCCCACCCATAATCCCAGAGCATTTGCACCCACAATTCCAGCAGCACTCACACCCATAATCCCAGTGGAATATGAGTTAATCACAAACTCTAGAAGTCCACTCTATGAATTATGTGAGGCTTTTGGGGGACAAATAGACATAATTCATAACAGCTTAGTTTTTAAAACTCCTAGAATTTCATTAGCTAGAAGGAATATTATCACAAACTATGCAGCTTTAAACTACAATTTTCATCATCATAGCATGGCCAATCCCTGCCCCAGGGTTGAATTTTCTATTCCTTTTCTATAGTTTCTCCCCACGGTAATTAGAGTGAGGTATTTTGGCTTTCAGGATTTTCACACTTGAGATTTTATTTATTTAATTTTTGTTATGCAGTTTTTTATTTTTTAATAAGAGGTAACAATGAGACCATTTCAACACATGTTAGGACAGCCATAGTAATTAATACAATGTATATTGTTGTCTTCATAGTAGTTATTCAGAGTACAAGATGCAGCCATGATAGCTTTTCTAAACACTATCGGTACAAATGTTTCTTCTCATTGAACTAAGAGAAAGTAGTTGTATACATAGTCTAATATTCCCTAATAGTAGTGGGTTAGTGGCAGAACTGGCATTGTCAGAGCTGTTCACTTGAGCATTTTGCAGCTCAGCATACTAATCTGGCTTTACTTTTTATATTTTGTGGTTAAACTTTTCTGCTGGGTGGTTAAGGCAAAGTTAAAGCAAGGCATATATAACAAAACATGTAACTTTTGTATCTGACAAGGTGAGTCAAATCCCCTCATGATTTACCTTGAAGCCATGTCCAGCATTTTGTAGAACTTTTGTCCGTGTCAGTTGTCTGGATGAGTCACAGCCATTGCTTAACCAGTTTGCTCTCTGTGAAAGACTAGGTGACCCTCCTTAGGCACACTATACATTATTGATCCCTTTCCTCTGTGGCCCCATAATCTCCTTGAACAGAAAATTTGGGACACCACTGAGTTATAGGATGTTACCGTACAGGTTCGCTTATGTCCTGAGTCCTCAGTGACCTTGAAGGGCTGGAGCTAAAATATTGGCTATCGTTGTAGCCCTTCTTTTTTCTCTAATTTTTTGTTTGTAAATTTAAGTTGTTAATCCTTCAAAAGAAAAGCTTAGTGATACTATTACTTTATAACATAGGTACTTGAGCTTAACATCACTGTCTTTCAGAATATTGAATGTCTTAGACTTAACACGGGACCGATATTTTCCATCAATCATTGATATTCTAACAAATTCCTATAGAGTGTGATAAAAGCGGTTACACTATTTTACACAGAAATTTAGAAATCTAAGCACATAAAAATTGTAGCAGCTCAATCCTATGGCATTTTTCCTTGTCTCATATTCTCTTTAATTACACTTGTTTGTTTTCTGTAAAAAACATTTATTTTAGATTTCAATAGCAATAATTGAAATTACATTAGAAGCTGCACGCATCTAAAAGACCAGAATGATAGGCATTCCAAGCATAGTTTTAGTATTACACATTGCTATTCTCAGTGTCAAAAACCTGTTGGAGATTTTTAGGACCATTGTCTAATCCATCCTGTGCATATAAGTGAATGGTTTTGTCCCTGCCAAGTTTCCTAACTTTTCTGCTTGTTCTTTTACATTTGAGATTTTAATCTTAGAGAAATGTGATTTTTCAGTATTAGACGTTAGGGATTTTGATCTTTTGGAATTTTGATATTTGAGATTGTGGCATTTGAGGTTGTTTCTGGGCTTATGATTGGCACAGAGAAGGTACAAACCCTATTGTAGACTTTGAAAGAAGCCATTGGAGAAAGAAAGAAAGAAAGAAAGAAAGAAAGAAAGAAAGAAAGAAAGAAAGAAAGAAAGAAAGAAAGAAAGAAAGAAAGGGAGTGACAGGAGAGTGACCTGAAGTGGAAGGATAGGGGTATGGTAATGATGTGCGGAAGCCACTGATAGATTTTAATCAGGAATTTACCATAAAGAGACCTACATGTTGAAAAGATCATTTCACTTATGGTTTAGAGAATATATCGGTAGGAAGCAAAAGTGGGTGGTGAGAAACCACTTTGATGTTGTTGGTGTGGTTGAGAACTGAGGCTCCATTGTATAAGAGTGGTATGCTCCATCCTGCTTTAGAGCCTGAAAAACTGAACAGTATGAAATGCAGAAACGGAATCCCATGCCCTTGGCCTTCTGCTTACGTTGGCCAATGGAAAGTTCCTTAAACAGACCAGAATTTGAAGACGAATAGGACCAAAATATTTACTTTCCCAGTTCCTTTCCTTCTGGTTTGCTGGATGTGACTCTCTCATGCTAAGGATACAACCCAGGACATCACACATGCTAGGCAAGTGCAGTACCACCACTCCACACTCCCAGTCCCACATGACTCTTTCTAGATTGCATTGACTGCTTCTCCTCCCTGGAACCTTTAGTGCCTAGAGGTGATGACAGCTTCATTCCTATTGTCAATGGTTTTTATATTGTCTAATTGGCATGATTTCCCTGAACTCACCTTTTGTAAATAATTCCTCCTCCAGTTATTCTAATTTTTTTTTTTTACTGGTACCTTTAGTGATATAGGAGGTAGCAGGATATTACAAGAAATGAACAAATTGGAGATGTAGTTGGGTTAAATTAGCACAATGGGTGATCATAAATAACATTACATATAGACAGAAAACATTACAGTGATAGTATTTTTATTCTATGACTAACAAAATAGATGCCATAGACTATTAGCTGAGAGCAGTATTTGTTTTCATCGTTATTTATAGGAATTGTGATTTTCCAAAGGAGCAAGATTCTAATAACCAAATGGAGATATCAGTGATGGAAAAGTTATATTTGGGAATTCCATTCTAGCTTTCACTTTACTTGCTTCTACATTCACCTTCCAGTCCATAAGTCTGTTAGTGAATACCTTAACAGGAAAGCTAGTTAGAGAATTATGTAAGTAAAGACTTTCTCCGAGTATTTTACCTGTTTTGTAACACATATTTCTTTCTAACATCCCTGGGCTTTGCTCATAAACCTTTTCCAGTCCTAGGGAAATACAAGCAAATTTGTAGAAAGATCAGTTGTGATCTGTGCTATTCTTGAATGGATGGTGTTGACATTGCTTTTAACTGAACTGCACCTAAAATATACTAGTGGTAAAGAAAACTTTAGCATTTTAAATTTCTCCTGAAGGAGATGCCTCAATTTTCTTAGATGAGCTAACTGCTTAATGATTTTATAGCCCTTGCCCCTGCCTGATTTCTGCAGGGATTAAGACTAGCTTGTCATTATACTATTAATTAAAGATGCTCATTTACTTGAAAACTTGAATCTTTCCAGAATTAGCTTCAATTTCTCTGAATTAGCCTTTAGCTTCTGTAATAGTTTCCTATTGCTGCTGTAACAAATGACAAGATTAGTGTCTTAAAGCAAAGGCCCTCCCTTACAATTCTGGAGGTCAGAAGTTCTGCAATGAGTCTGTAAAGTATTCCCTTTGAAAACCTGAGGACACGGTTTGTCTCTTGTGCAATTCTTTCCCTTTCTAACTTCAAGTAGCTTCTTGCATTCTTGACTCACAGCCTCTTTCTCCATCTTCAAACCCACCAGCATAACATGCTTATTTTTTGTATCTGTCTCTCCCTGTCCCTCCTATCTTCACATTACCTCCTGCCCTCTATCTCTGTGATCCTCCTTCTTACCTTTTATAAAGATGCTTGCTGTTCTATTGTGCTTACTAAGATAATCTGGGATTATCTCGCATCTCAAGATTCTTAGCTTCATCATACCTTCCAAGTCCCCATTGCTACATAAGTAACACAGTCAAGAGTTCTTGGAATTAGAGCACTGGACATCTTGGGTGGGGGATTATTCTGCCAACAAAGCTATAGTTTCTAAGTATGCTTCATTTGCCTTAAATTTAAGCCCTTTGTATTTATTGTTGAAGTATTCTGCTACTACCTCATCACATGTCAAAATCTCCCTCAAGTTCAATCACAATTGGACAAATATTTTCTGAGGGTAGTGGTAGACTCAGAGTTGTAATGTTGAATGAACATAGTGTATAGATCCATATCCTCTGGAGTCTTCTATTTTGGCTTATGGTTGATGGGGAGCCCCAAAGAGGTGAGCTGAGCTTTAGGTTTTCACTACCGTGCTTTCCAAAAAGGAAGACCTAGCTGGAAGGTAATCAAACTTAAAAATTAGGGATAAAAGCCACCTCTCTGTGGGTCTGAGAAACAGGAAACTGTGTGTCTAGATTTGGATGATGTCTATTTCGTTCAACTCTAAAATAGCCTAGTTTTATTTTCATCGTATTTTATTTACCTCAAGAATGGACAGAGAGCCAGGTGTGGTGGCGCACGCCTATAATCCCAGCACTCTGGAGGCTGAGGTAGGAGGATTGGTGTGAGTTCGAGACCAGCCTGGGCTACAAAAGTGAGCTCAAGGCCAGTCTCAACTGCATAGTGAGACTCTGTCTCAAAAAGACACACACAAAAAAAAGAATGGACAAAGAAACTAGTCTTGCATATGACTCTGTATATTAAATTTATAAAGTTAAATAGCAACATTACAATCAGTGGGTTGGACAGTCACCCTTAGCGTTTATTGTTGCTGTTATTTTTCCCCCTTTGGTGTTGCATGTATCTCACAGATTGTAACTGAATTTAACCACTGTTTTGCTTTTTCAGATAAACATTTAATTTGGCATAGAAATCAGCCATTGGGTTCAATGGCATTTATGTAGCTTTTAATTAAAAAATAGTAAAATACGTAGGATATGATTTGAATTGGTCACATACTTGTAACATGACATTTAAGTGTAAATGGATATCCATTTAACATTGAGTGTTCCTTATAATTTGAGAGTTTGGGTGCATTTTCTAGAAAAATAAACATTTAGAATTTGAAAAAAAATAGAGATTAAAAACTGCTAGCCTCCATCAACCACTGAACAAGAGAATTGTGATGGCAGGTAAACCAAGAGTAGGCTAACGGAGGCTGGCATTTTGATCTCTAATTTTCAAGGTGGGTTACTATTTTTATCTAGGTCTTATATTCAGGGAAAGAGAGTTTAAAGCTTTGTGAGGAATAGTCATTTTAAAACTCTTACTACTTTAATAATTTTCCACCTAAAAGTGACACTTTCACCATTTTTATGGATATTCTCTGTATCCCTTCCACATCTGCTTAATTTTGGAAGCTGGTATAAGAAGCACTACTTCAGTAACATATCTATCTATCTATCTATCTATCTATCTATCTATCTATCTGTGGAACCAGGGATTGAAAGATTGAACTCAGGTTCTTGTGCTTGCCAGGCAAGCTCTTATTCTACTGAGCTATATCCCAAGCCTTACATCAGTAACATTTTAAATATTACTGGAAATAATCAAAGAGTGATTAATCAAAGACCTTGTTATCAACCTTTGCAATAACAGAGGAACACAGGAAGGAACATTTCTGGGTGATTTTGTTATACTTTTTGTACTTACCAAATATCTCATAATCAACATGTAGTCGAATTAAATAAAAATACAAGATAAAAGGGCAAAATATTTCCACTTTCCAGGGTTTAAAATTCCATAGTAATAACAACAATAATAATAAACATCATATTTTTCATACACTATGAAAACAAATGTACTTTACAATTTAAGTAATTGTCTGAAATTAGGGTTGTCTACATAATTTGTGGATTCCAATCTATAATGAAAATTTAGTTTTGCACATTTTGGTGATGAGAAAAACTACATGACTTAAAAATCATCTTTGGTACTTATTGACATTTTCTTTTGCTTTTTGTGTGTGTTTTTGAGATAGGGTCTCCCGAGCTCACTTTTGTAGCCCAAGCTGGTCTCGAACACACACTGATCCTCCTGCCTCACCCTCCCAAGTGCTGGCTTCCATGTATCACCACATCTGGCTCTTTTACTTTGTATACTTTTGACAATAATTAGTAGTTTGACCATATCTACCTGATAACAAAATTCCCTTCAAAATTTAAAACATTTAGTCATCTACCAGGAGCTAAGTGCTTTCCATAATGCAACAAACAAATGGAGGCCAATCTTCAATGACTAGACAACCTCAGTGTGCCACCTGTTGAATCTCTGGACTTATCAAGTCTATAACCAGCAAAGTAGAATGTTTTACCCAAATGCCAAACAACATGAGTCTATTTAATAAGTGATTAAAATATGAGCTCAGCTGGGTGTGCTGGCATACATCTGTAATCGCAGAACTTGGGAGGCTAAAGTAGGATGATCATTGTGAGTTTAACACAACTTGGGCTGCAGAGTGAGCCCAAGTCCAGCCTGAACTGCGTAGTGAGACCCTATATCAAGAAAACATATTAGCTCAATACTGTTGAAGTTTCTTTCTGATCCTGCGTTTAGATGAATTTGAATAACTTATATTATTTTACTGTGGAAGAAAAAGTTAAATTCTTCAAAGTCCCAATCTACAGAATTACCAAGTGAAGTCAACTCTTAGTTATGCATAAAATATACTCTGACATTGCAAATCTCCCTTTTTAAATCTAGCTCCTACTCAGCTAAGGAGTCACCTCTCCTTAGAAGTCTTTTTTTTAAATTTTAATTTATACTAAATTTATTTTTGAGTAAGATATGAAAACATAAAAATTATAAATATTTACAGGTTACTGTGTGATGCTCCAAAACATATATACATTATGTCATTGTTGAAACCAGGATGAACACATATATTTCCTCAAACATTGATTCCTCTTTATGGTGGAAACACTCAAAGTTCTTTTTTCTAGCTTTTAAAAAATCCAGAGCACATTGCTATCCCTAGTTACCTACTATGCAATAGCACATTAGAAGTATTTTCTTTGATCCCCTCCCTGGCCCAGTCCATCTGTTTCCATAGTAACCTGCATACACATTTCTCATAGCTTTTCCTACATTGTGATAGGATTATATTTGGGTGTATTCTCACTAGACTGTGCTAGACATAGAGATGTGCTACCCAGATTTTCCTTCAAGGGAGGACTTAACTATCCATCTGCATAAAGGGCAGTCAGCTCCTTCGGAGCCTGTCTCTACTATAGTGAACTCCTTTGTCTTAGTTTCCTTTCTGGAAGCCCATAGTCAGTAACTATTCATGTTGGAATGTCTGGCCTCAGTCTGCACAGTCTGTGACAAACTGAATGGACAGGTCTTGTTCCAGCTCTCTCTGTAGGGTTGAGGGAGGCTCTTAGATTTGGGTTATAGTTTAATTCCTCTTTTAGCCTAATTCTACTCTCTACATTCCTTTCACAGATGTTGATTCCTAATAACCACCAGACACTCCAAATTCCATCTCACAGTCTGCTTTTGGAGAATCCTCCCTATAACATGGAGTCTAAATTCCTTGTCTTATTTGCCTTAGTACTCATGACTTAACACATTGCAAAGGCTGCTGTTTACTCCCAATAAATACTGGTTGAACTGACCAGTTTATTATGCACTTAAAAATACAATACTGTTTTTGATTTTCTTTCTGTCACAGAGTTATATGAGGAAATCATTATGAAACTTTTATCATTGTTAAACAGACAATCAATAACAAAAAATATAATAAAGTGGTGCCAAAATACTTTTAAGCAAATTATTCAACCAATATTATCTGTATGTGTTATCTGTATAATTTTTAATGTAACAGCAGCAGTGTTTTAATACAACATTAAACTTGGCCAGTTTATTTACATATGGCTAAAGCGGAGCCTTCGTTTAAGCCATGGGAAAATGTTTATTGTTGGCAGAAATGAAGGCGATCCCCACAGTGCTTTTTAACATGAAGAATCCAGCACAAATTCTTAGTTATGGTTTTTTTTCCTTATGACACATTTTTTGCTTGTTTTTGAACAAGATACTTTGAAATAGAAAACAGGTTGAGAGAAATTAAAAAAAAAACAATGAATAGAAGAAAAAATCCAGTTGCTACAATATCGAGAGACCAAAGTGATATGATTGCTTCTAAGTCAGTTCCCATTGCAATTAGGACCAGGAAGGCAATAAAAACGTCAAAATAAAATAAGACAAGCAGCCGGGCGTGGTGGTGCACACCTGTAATCCCAGCACTTGCGAGGCTGAGGCAGGAGGATAGGTGTGAGTTCGAGACCAGCCTGGGCTACCAAAGTGAGCTCAAGGCCAGTCGGAACTGCATAGCAAGACCCTGTCTCAAAAAAAAAAAAAAAAAAAATAAGACAAGTGTCAAGCAACATCCCTCCAAGCATCCCCTTGGAGACATCTTCCCTCCAAGCCTCAAAAATTTCCCTATACAATAATCTAACACCATGCTAGTACACATGCTTTGATTGCCAATTATTAGGCAGTGTGTGAATCTGAACATAATAGTTTTGCACTTGAAAGATTCCAGAATTGAAGGAAAGAAAGAGCTTAAATGCAGGACGCAAAAACACACAAAAAAATGCAGGAGGCAGAGAAGAGACAAATTAATATAAGACTAAGGATTTGATCTAATGGATATCTATTCTTAAAAGCAAGTTTATCAATTTGTAAAATAATATGTCTTTTAGAATTTTGGAGATTTTGATAAAAGTAAATATTACAATTTTCAAATCCTGTACAAGATTTTATTTAAATCAATGTTGCAATCAAAGCTATAAGAACTAAAATGATTGGTGGCTTCAAAATTGAAGGGAAGGAAGGATAGGGTGAATTGGTTGAGCAGAGTGCATGTGCTCAGGCAGTGAAACTATTCTGTATGACACAGAAATGACAGATATGTGACATTATGAATTTGGCAAAACCTGTAGATTGTGCAGTACTAAGAGTGAGCCTTAATGTAAAGCATGGACTTCAGTAAACAATACTACACCATTATTGATGTATAAATTGTAACAAATGTTCCATATTAATGCAGCATGTTAATAAGGGAAATGAGAGGATAGTGAGGGACTAAATAGGAATCCTCTACTTACTGCTCAATTTTCTATAAATCTAAAAATGTTCTAAAATTAAAATCTAGGGCTAGTAAGATAGCTCAGCGGTCTAAGTGTCTGCCTGGCAAGTGCAAGGACCCAAGTTTGATCCCCAGTACCGCATGCTGTGTCAGAGCCAGAACCTTGGACACCCTGTGCTGGCCCCAAAACTGGACATGGCGGTGCATGCCTGCAATCCTAACACGTTGGAGGCTCATATAGGAGGATCACTACAAGTTCAAACTGCACAGCGAAACTCTTCATCAACAAAAAAGAGAATAAAACAAAAAGCTCAGTGCAAAAGCCCTCACTGCAATCCCCAATACCAACACAAATAAAATTAAAATCTATTCTTTAAGATGGCAGACAAAAGGATATAGCTATGTATGTGTGCAGGATAGTTTGGATAATTGTACTGCTGATTTCTGCTGGTTTACAGAGGGAGCAGCTGATTCTTAAATTTTTTATATTTTTTCTTCTTTTTAATTTCTGTTTTATAAAGCCAATTTTGCACGTTTATATCTGGAAACCTAAACAACTGCTTTGAAGATAACATTATGGAATATAACAATCATTGTCAAACTCCTATTACTTTGTTAATTAAATTTTGTATCATTTCTATTTTTTTTCTGTACCAGGGATTCAACTCAGACACTTACGCTTTCCCAGAAGATTTTTAAGGCACTGAGATATACTCCAAGCCCCCACTTTCCATTCTTTAAAAAAGTATATCCTTTAAAAATAAATCTTACTTCTGTCTATGTTAACATGACTAGAATTGAGGTAAACAAGTTTGATTTTTTGGGGCCCGGCGGGATGGCTCAGTGATCTAAAGCGCCTGCTTGGGAAAGCTTGGGTGGCTTCAGGGACCGTGGTTCGATCCCCGGCACCACATGCTGCCCCAGCCCTGCCCTCAGGGTGCGGGCTGAGCTGTCCATAAAAATAAGTGAATAAACAAATAAAGGTTTTGAAACAAGAAAAAAAATAATTCTTAAAAAAAAACAAGTTTTATTTTTGTCTGCTATGAGCTCCTTCTTCCATACTTCTATTGGTACGTACTCTCCTGTTTCTATCTCCTGAAATCAGTAAGATGATCCAGACCTGGCCACTTTTCTATGGTCCCAGGGATTAACTCAGATCTCACAAAGCAGTGGACTTCAGAGAACTTCCCTGGGAGTTTTGTAAGAGGGAGCCTTTTTTCATCAATAGTCAAACTCAAATTCCATTTTCTAAAACCTGGTGTATGGCTTCAAGAATGAAGCTGTATGAAGGGCAGAAAGATGATATCCAAAGTGACAGCATCCAATTACTTGAGGCCATGTACTTATGTACATTGCTTGGTCCCATGTCTAGTACAAGTCTCTATTTGGGGTTGTTTGAATTGAGTTTATCCATTGTAAGCAAAGAAAATAAAAATTTTGGAGTGACCCCGACCTTCTGAGCAAGTAACCACTTATTTGGCACTTCTGATGTATCAGCTAAGTGCTCCATAGTATCTCATATGATTTTCACAAGAAATGTATCTGTGCATTACTCTATATGTGACAAAACAGGGACAGCAGAAAAATTAGGGAACATGCTAAACTTTGCACGTTGATAAAAGGCCATGCTTTTAATCAGTAGGAAAATATTATCCCTTGTTATCTTCTGAATCATAGTTGACTCAACTCTAGCCCACCTTTATTAGAACCACTTTTAAACCCACAAGCCTTGTTCTCAACCTGGATTCAAATCTCTGTTCTAAATTTTACTGCCAGTTTCAATCATGTGAAATTGCTAATATTCAATAATTTTTATCTACAGAAACAGCAGTGTGGTGTGTGCGTTATCCTATCACTTGATCTCAGTTTCTTGACTTATTAAAGGTGATGTTGTGGCCTAAGGAGAGATGGACATAAACTTTTGGTCAGCAGAAACATAGTTGAGGATTTAGGTGCAATTATTTTATTTGGCAGATTTTTAAAAAGTTCAATGAGGGAATAGGGGAAGTGAGACAGGGAAAGGAGAAAACCCCAAAGAATTTGTAAATAAAGACGTTATTCCTGCTGGCATGTGAGGCTTGATCCTGCTGGAGATGTTCTGAGGGACTATGTAAAACATGAACCTTAAAAATATTCTAAATGAACGCCAAGGAAACCATGACGTTTATTTGCCCACACTACCAATCTTTGGAGAGGGACATGCCATGGCATTTGCAGCTCATACCTCCTGCAGGCCAGGAAGGTTTGCAAATCAAGAGACTGTCCTAAACAGAGATATGGAAGCAGAACTTGTATTGGGGTTTTTCTGGAGGTAATTTCTGATGTGGGGCGTGGATTATGAACAGTGCCTTGACAGTTGACTGCTACATAGGGTGTTACCATGGACTTCATTGATTTTTAGTGAGGAATAAATATATCCACTCAATTTAGTTGGGCCAGATTAGGTAAAATGACTCAGATGTTTCACAGACCTGAAAACTCAGGGGTTTTGTTTCTGTGTATCTTATTTGCATAAATAAGCAAATCTATGCTGTAAATATCTCACTTCCTTTTGTTTTACACCTAAGGGCATATTGAGTATTGTTTTGCAATTTGGTACTTTAAATATTATCTTGGAGTTTTTACTTGGTAAACTCATATGGCATTATCACATACTTTAAATGCTTGTATGGTATGCACAGTGTTTCATTGTGTGCAAATTGCTATTTCCTCACATTGTTGACTATAGTGCTTAAGTTCTTACATACTATTTTAAGAAGACAGGAAATTTAGTGTTTCAAAATTGCATCATGAACTTTGGCTTCCTTTGCATTACAATAATAAATAACAATAACAAATGAAATAAGTCATTCATTGATTGAGTCAACCAATATTTTTGAGGTGTAAAGGGTTGTGGATGACAAGCCTGCAATATCATCATTAAAGATTTATAGTCACTACTTCACTGGACAATGACAGTGTACAAAGAGAGAGGATAGCATTTACTAATGGTGACCTTCCTAAGCTCCCTTAGCCATACCACCTCACAGCTAACGGTGGTCTGAAATTGTCTGACATCTAAAACTTACTTTGCCATTCATGGGCAGGCCAGAAGTGTGGGGAAATGAATGCTTCCCTGGCAGTGTTGCTCAGCCAGTACATGACAGAACGCCATTTAAAAAGAAATGCACTGCATAGATCAGTGGATAAATAAAAACAATAGTTTGTAAAACTCTAGCTCCTGGCTCTTTTTGAGAAGTAACACCAAAGTGTGCATGTGTCCCATTGACTCTTGGAGTTCTTCAGTGGACCTGAATTCTGTGTGCCACTATGAAAACAGGTGGTCTTGTAGGCTTCCTTCCCTTTTCTGCCGCACTTCTGCACTCTGCTACCTCTGCTACTGACTATGCCACTCCTCTTCCAAATAAACCCACTTGAACTTTAGCCCCTTCTTCAGGTCCTACTTCCGAAGGAGCCTGAATATTGTATAAAGTATCTGCCTACCTATATTTTACTTTGGTGAATTGTCCTATAATAATCCTTACTAGTATATATGGTTTTCATATCTCCAATCTGAAATCTACAAAACAATAGCCAGGCGAGTCAAACTGAGCATTTTTAATACTTAGTGAAGATTTTAGTCTCAAATGGCTTAAGATATCTTTCTTAGCAAAACACTCAAAATGTTACTTGTTCCTTTGTAGCTTCAAAATAATCTTCCTCTGAGGTGTAGAGGTCATAGTTCTTATTTGAATACTGTGATGTTTTTCTCCGGCATCCTAATAGAACAGATATATGCGCCCTTTGTCCTCTAAGATTTTAAAATAAAGTACAATTGGTTCATGTAGTTTACATTTTAAATTTATCCTCTTAGGCCTTGGCTACTGAGTTTAAATGACCCATTGGTCTCTTTTCTTTTGTCTTGCTTTGCTCATACAATGTGAGTGCAAATGTTTAGGGTTCAGTGGGTTCTCCAAGTTTAAATTGTCCAATAAGCAGTCAGTGATCAAGCTGAAAAGAGTTCTTTGTCCCTAGTGAACTGATTAAGCAAGGAATTCCATAAAGCTACCATGGTCCTGTGAACTGTGAGTCTGCAATACACATGGAGTTAATTCGTTTCAGCAAAACTTTGTAGGTTGATTGTGTCATGACTTAGATCTAGTGTAGCAGCTCTTTCTGCAGCAAAATAATTTCATTTGAAATACGGTAGGCAAATTAGAATTTTTCTCATAGGTTTTAATTATTTAAATTTCTGTCTGAAATTAAAATTTTTATTTTAGACTTCAATTACTTAAATTTCCACTTCCTTGAGGCAAAGGCAGGACAAAATGTAATGGGCGCCCTTGAATAATCGAATTCTTTGGAGCTAAAGACATCATACCACAGTGATACATGTATGCCAATGTTTATAGCAGCATAATTCATAATCCTAGAAGTAAAATTTATAAGCAAACTGTATGCCTAAAAACCGATGAATAGGTAAAAAATATGACATCTATACACAATGGAACACTACATAGTTATAAAGAAGGATATATTCAACATTTGGAGAAAATGGATACATCTGGAAAATATAACACTGAGTGAAATAAATCAGACATACAGGAGTAAATGCTGCATGGTATCTCTCATTTGAGTAAGACAAAGTGCAACCAAAGAGAATAATAGAGAATGGATAGAAGGATACAAGGTGATCGATATTTTGCCAATGGGGAGTTGAGGAAATTACAGGCCAGGAGAGAGGGAGAGAGAAAGGGGAAGTAGAATTAAGATTGTCATGTACAGAAACCTAACCAATGAATGTAAACATTTTATGTCATAAACATGCTGTAAGATTAAATATATCAATAAGAATGAAAACAGAGAAAAAGGATTTAGAAGTGGAGGAAAGGAAGGAAGAGGATGAGAAAGGAACTATAAAAAGAAACAACCTGTATTATGCATATGTAACCAGTCCCCAAGAAGAATATAAATATCATGTACTGCAAGCATGTAGTAATATTAAAAAAAAAAAAAACAACAACAACAGAAAAAGAAGTTCTGTTTGTTAAGTAATGTGGATTGAGAGGTTGCATATAATTTAAGAGGCAAACAGAGACCTGTACTATTGTCATAGCATTTACAGGGCCAGTTTTTATTTGTAAATGGAGAAGAAATAAAAGGGAAGAACTTCTCAGGGAAATGGTGTAGGATGGTGCAATGTGGAGATGATTGTTCATGTAATAGAGCCTAAAACTACTAATAGTCCATGAAAGTCTGCAAAATGATTTGATTCTTGTGCAAAGTGGAAGGGCAGGGTCACAGGTACAACATGGAGGTCACAGAATAAGTAATTATTCATGCTACACACCTTCTGGTGTCAGCCTATGTACAGAGGGCATAAGCCAACTGTAGTTAAATCAGTTGAATTTCAATTTCTTGGCTCTGAAAGGAGGCAAGATGTTCTCAAGGACAAAGCAAACAGGAGTGTAAGAAGCATATTTGTGACCCTATAGGCCTGCTTTTTTTTCCATGCCTACAATTTCTTCCTCCTCTGTCTCTCCCCCTGTAGTGTCAGATACCACCAGGCTGCCTCAAGGAGAGGAGATCAAAGAGACTGCGATCTGCAGAATTTCTTTTGTATTAAATCCTGGAAGCTTTTTGTGCAGATGTTGTTTCAAAGCCCAGTCTTTTGCTAAAGGTTTGAGGTTTGCTTCACACTAGACAGCTCAGGTGGAACATGCAAACTGGTCCTGCAATTCCTTCTCTGTCTCATGCTCTTGTCAAGTCAGCAACAGTCTCCACTTCTGATTCAGCATCCCAGAATTATAGTTGCTTTAAGAAATCAGAGAAAAGTTATTTACTATGTTCCAGATAAAAATATAAAGATGTAAGCTTTACAGAAAATCACGTTTGTAGAGAATAAACTGAATTTACTACACCTACATGACATGAACCAAAAAGAAGCAACTTCTTTCATTGAAATCATTTTGTCATATTTCCATTTCTGGTTCCATTTGAGTTTTGTACTGCTTCTTTCCTTTACCCTTTCTATACTGAGTGTTCTGTCTCATACGTGGTGGCTTTAGTTGTCTTTATTTTGCCTATAATTTTGCCTTTTCGGACTTAATAGGCAGTAACATAAATTTCACTATTGGTACTTTGAACAAAAATTTCATAAATAATTGTGTTCCTCAACAAATAAAGAGATTTCTATGCACAAATTTTTTAGGACCCTTGATCCTCTTTTTTGTTTTTATCAGTTTTGATGAAAAAGAAATAGCAATGAAGCAGTTTCAAAACAGGTTAGCAGGACAGTTACAATAATTAATACAATGCATATTTTTATCTTCGCAGTAGTTGTTCAGAGTGCAAGATGCAGACATGATATCTTTTCTAAACACTATTAGTACAAATCTTTCTTCTTGAACTAAGAGAAAGTAGCTGTATACATAGTGCAACAGTCCATAACAGTAGTGGGTTATCAGCAGAACTGGCAGTGTCAGAAGTTGTTGACTTGAGCCTTTTACAGCTCAGCGTATTGATCCTCTTGTTTCTCTTCCCTGCACTCTTTTATCATGAAAGTAGATCACACTTGCATACATATTGTTATTTTTTTTTTTTTAAGTCTCAATTTTTTATTGTTTAAATTTAACAATGGTTATATTACATATTTTCATCATCAGATCAGTTTAGATTAATATATATAGGTATATAAGATTGATCAAACAACTAAACATTAACCCTTCTAACTCAACATTACTTTTTTTTTTTTTCCTTTTCCCCTTTCTTTTCTTTGAAAGTTGACATATTGCATACTGTCCTCACAATC